>RXPK01000153.1:3732584-3857464 GCA_004143645.1 Protaetia brevitarsis | reverse complement strand
AACACAGCAGACATCGCTAGTAGACAGGCAGCATGTAATACTAGGAGGTAAATGCCGGCGCCGGTCGCATTATCCAAGAGGGTTAAATTAAATACGAATTACGCCAACGGGAACGTACAACAGCCCCCGGCTCCACCTCCCCTGCAGACGCAGCAACAAACGTCGCAGCAGCGTTCGCAAGAACCGCCCAGGATAACTAATTTCGAGGATCGGTTGAAGAGTATCATAACGTCGGTGTTAAACGAGGATCAGCATAACAGGAATAAGGGCCAACAGGTGTACAGTCCACCGGGTGTTACGCAATATAATCCGACAGGGCCGCCTGCGAATAATAATAGCTACACCAATACGCAACAATATAATGATAATTACAATCAATACGTCGTCAAGTCGGATCAATCGCAACAGCACCAAGTGGGGAGGTAAAATGTAGTAGCAGAGCGGGTGCGAGACCATAGTGAAACCCATGGAGGAATGTAGGAGTTACCCGCAGCAACGAGCAGCTAGCAGCGCAAAGCAATCTTAACAGGCCAAAGAGGGTCTGGGGAGTATGGTGGAGTGTTACAGAGAAACCGATTGTAAACCGCCTCCGTTACCAAGGCAAGTTACGCCGGAGCAACCCGATTATACCCAAGTTTCTCCGGCGAAATTAGCGTTGCGCAGGCATTTATCTCAAGAGAAGTTGGCCGCGCAACATCACGCTTTCAATCACAGCGATGGTATGGTCGCCACGCGGACGATAGGGGACTTAGTGTCCGGGGAAATCGAACGCACTCTTGAGATCTCGAATCAGTCAATTATAAATGCCGCCGTCGACATGAGTGACATCCAAGGCACTGCCACTTTGACCTCTAGGTCTGTCGTTAATGCCAACATACCACCGCGCCCAGAAAGGGTGAACGTCAAGGTACCCAACACAGCGGAGGTGGTGCAAAGCGTCCCGAAGGAGGCGGAGCCTATAATTCGGCAGGTTTACAGTCCGATCTCTAGACCGTCGTCGGCCGAGGGCTTAGAAGGGTTAGCGTACGTCCATAATAATCCCAAGAGTATACACACGTTCATAACAGCGCCGCCAGTTTCACCTAGGACGACGATTTTATACCCGACCCAAGTCAGATCCGGTTCTATCAATTCCACCTACGGCCCGAACGATCAATACACTCCTCTGCCCAGAGCGGACATTAAACCCTATCACGAATCTTACTTTCACGACATAAAACCTCCACCGGTTGCCTTAGATACGGAGAACAGATGCAATTTCGTACCTGAAGGGTTGGCCGCCAGTCTACAGGCCAGGGTGCTGAGCGGTCCCCAAATCAAAGAAGGAAGTCGATCCTTACGAACGCAGGACTTACATACAGAACGGCATCTCCGTCTACCACCATCAAGAGCAAACGACAGGTCATATAAAGACTGAGAACGTATCGAACGACTGCCAGTACAAGAGGGAATCCCCGGTGATACAAGGTCCGATAAGGACTACGATGAGACGAAATTCCGCTTACATGTCGGAGGGTCACAGGGGACACCTGAATGAAAATAACCACTCGCCGGAGCCCCACTCGAATACATCTACGCCTTTGGTCGATGAAATGCAAGAATCGTGCAGGCAGAGGAAAATGCACGAAGAAGGTAACATTATATTGATTGATTGTTATTTTTTTTTTTTTTTTTTGATGACATTTTTATTCTAATTTTTTAATTACCTTATTTTGATTTGATTCTTTTTTTTTATTTTAATTTTCACAAAACGACACCCTTGTTTATATAACATTATAGTTGCTCAAGCGCTGCTGCTTCTAAATGATTTTTTTTTTTTATGGATGATCAATTCATTTTTTGTAAAAAGATAAATTAACTACCAATACGGACAGACGTAACCATGCCCTGTAAATTAGCCCGCTTTTGCACTGTAAAATAAGGGGCTTAGTCGAGTTGCAAACCCTCAGTTCTACTTCCAACCGCAATGAAGTGTTACATTCGCAAAGTTAATATTTTTATTTTTTAAAGGTTTACGTAGCGTATTAAGTTGGCTGTCCCTACAACAGCTGTACTGCCTCAACATAATGGTTGCGCAACAACACGCGATTACATCGCATTTAATTCCATGGAATTTACTGAAATAAGTCGACAACGCTAAAAAAATATCTATGTTATTAAATTGACATCGACGGACCGACGTGAAAATCGAGTTAAAAGTGATTGATTTATTGCTAAACAAGAACATGTCGGCTTGGAAGGAGATATTAAAACATCTCCAAAATGTGTATATAATTCTGTAGGATATTGTTGCGCGTAGTAATTAATATTCGTAGGAGTTATTTATACACATTTTCAGTATGTTTCAGTATTAAAAACAAAAATCTAACGATGTCCTAAGGCGTATTTTTTAATTCATCGATAGGTTTATTGATTATAGTGTGTTTCTGTTTATATATTAATTAGATATCGATGAATACTAAAATGAATACTAAGCCTTATGTAACATGTTTTTGTTTGGCATTACATTATCTCCTATCAATAATAATTAATTTAAAGACAGTATATACATTTTCAAATTAGCGTTGTAAAATAACCCTGTCAGTGACAGGATAACTATGTTCTAAGTGCACAGAATTTTGGTGGAGTTCAATCTTTATTTGTCAATGACACGTCGGACAACTATAATGTTGTATAAACAAAGTCTACACTAACATTTACATTACTTACATTCAATTGCATAATATCAAAATAATAATAAAAAATAGAAGTTATTAATCTCTCTTGAGGACGGATAGTTTAATTCTAACGATATTGTTGGTAAAAATCTTCCCCATTATGGATATTCTAGTAGCTGATGCAATTTAAACGATTTTGAAATTATAAAATGAGACACCATTCAATTAAGCACATACATTCTTACAACAGCTTCCATAGTTATTATTCTACGTCTTTGTTATTTTATTATTAGTACATTTTTAGTGTATTTTTTTTTATATAATCTCGTAGCTTTGATTTTTTTTTTGTAGACATTTTTCTCCCTATTTTGTTCGTATTTTCGTTGCCGAATATTTTGTGATAATTTTGGTTTTTTTTTTTTATTTTAATTACGGTCATATATCCAACACTTCGATAAGATCGTAAAGTTATTAGCGCGGAGGGAAGTGTTAGGTGTGTGATTTTGCATGCATGGCTTACGTTTTGCTTTTATTATTAACAGTATATTAATTACATTGCAAATTACAGGTAATAGGGTATTTAATTTGTAATGAAAATTGGCATATTGAAATGCCAGGTTTCTGTATTCGATATCTGGCAATTCAATAAAGACTGTCTTTGCTTAATTGCCAGATACCGAACATTGTTTAACGTTTCAGAAACCTGGCGTAAGTGTGCTACACCCGACGACAAGAAATGTTGGGGCACTACTAGAAATGAACCTATCTAGACTTTCTGTTCGTTGGGGTTGCACTTTCTACACTGGTTTGTATGTAACACAGTATCGCAGAGTCCCTCTTTACATATCTGTGAAAAACAAAACATCCACCACTGTAAACCCAAAATGTACAATATTAACGTCTCGAGATAACAAGATATGGCAATATAGTTTCGGAAAGGTTCTGCGTTATGCGGTGT
This sequence comes from Protaetia brevitarsis, assembly GCA_004143645.1. NCBI lineage: Eukaryota > Metazoa > Arthropoda > Insecta > Coleoptera > Scarabaeidae > Protaetia > Protaetia brevitarsis. Next base: position 3,853,849 of record RXPK01000153.1, on the reverse strand, counting down.
CCTAAGACTTCTTGCCTTCCGGTGTATATAGAACAAAGATGAAACATTAGATCGAGGTATAACCTGTGCGCATTTTGGCAAAAAAATTTTACCAAAAAAAAAAAATCAAAAGCAATGTGTGTCATTCTAAATTTTGGAGGTTAAATTGAACAAAATAGTAAAAATGGTAAATAAGATGATTTAATTCTATTTTTTTTTTAATTTATTTAGCTGTTAATGTTAAACAGTACTCATCATTTAATTTTTTTTTAATCAACTCGGCATTGATCAACAAAAACTATTTTGGTTTAAGGTGAAGCGCCTTTTTGTTGACAGTATGCCAAGGTATTTTTAAGAAAAGTTGTTTAGAATAAAAAGCTATGAATTTAGGCAAAATTTAAAAGCGCTCGATCTACTTTGATCTTGAAACTCAATGCAGGGCCATCCTGTATAGTAGTAGAAATCCACATTCTTCGATGCGCACTCGTTTGAACTCGATCTGAATAATCGTCCGTGTCCTATGGTGTGGTATAAGTGCATATCTTACGTCCCAAATTATTAATTCTTCTCGGTACTAATACAACTTGCAGTTTGCAATGTTTACTAGCGAAGAGAATAAAGAAGACGTATTAAAAAAAAAAGAATATGTTAGTCTCCTACTTCAATATGATTTGATGTTTTGATTGAATAGTTCTGTTAAATTGAATGAAAATAATAATAAAAAAAGAAACATTATCACACGACTAAATTTTCGAGAATAACAAACTCCCAGGCATCTTCTCAGAGATTAAGGCAACGACTTCATCCGATTCAGATTAGATTCGCGCGCTTCCACGATCATCGTTGTTTTAATCTTGCCTTTGGATAGGGGGGGCCGCGGACGCGCTACATATTCGAGAAAAGTTAATCGTGTCGTAATGGTGATTAGAGTTTTTTATATTTACTGTAGTTTGTTTGCATTGACATAGGAGGCAGCACAGTACTGGCATGCACAAACACACGTTCACAAAAAAGCGCATGCATAATATCCGTACCATACTAGTTTTAGATGGCTGATTAAAGTACGTAAAGGTGGTAAGTAGCTTTAAGCTATTCTATAATTATTTTATTTGCTTAGTTAATTTTTTTTTCTACTTTCGTATCGTCCTTTTTTTGTGTATCGGTGGTGGTTTTTTGTTGTTGTTTAGTATTATTTTTATTACTATTATTATATTTGTTTAGATTTATTTTTTTTTATTTTCGTAACATTACCATCTAGTGTTCAGTAATATAAACCACGCATGCTTTTTTTTTTAATTCCCATCTACTCACATCTACAAGTTAATGTAAATTATCATAAAAAAAGATTATTGTCTCATTGATTATATTATTTTAAAGTTGTAAGAAGATCTATGTCACGTGCGATAGTATGAATATGTGTAAAAGTCAACGCCCCCCCCCCCCCCCCTTCTCGTTCAGATCCAAAATGTTATTCGCCACCATACGATTTAGTCGATCTGCATGCATTTGTTTCTAACGCGACAAACTTCCTTTTGTTCAGGTATAGATGTAGAAGTAGAAGAAGAGGCCGAGGAGTCGAAGTGGCAGGACCGCATCAGTTCTGGCTTCGATCGACTGGTTGCCTTCGCTTCGACCGAATTGGATAAGCGGCGGAGATCTACTGAAGGCAGCGACAGCTGCAATACGTCGCCAGATTCCGGCATAGGTCACGGAGATCCGCCCCCCGCCACCATAACGATACCTCCGAACGGTAAACACGCCTTAAAGCTGAACCCGAACGCCAAACCGACGCTATTCAAGATGCCTTCGAATAAGAGCAAGGGCAGCCTGGGAAGTCCGCCGATATTGGATCAGAACGACGAGTGTGGACCGCCCAGGACGCCGTCGCCATCCTCAACGCCCAACCTCGCGATCGCGTACAGCCCCGAACTGCCCATACCCACGGAGAAAAGTCCTAATCGCAATCCGGCGCTCATGAAATACCAGAGACACGTGGAGGAGAAAAAGACCAAGCCCGACCAGCATTTTAAGAAGAAATTTTATTATCGAGAGCAATTTCTGAGGGAGGATAATTGGCAAAAGACGAACGAAGAATATACCGAGCCCGTTCGAGATAAATTCAAACCGAAGGGGAAAGATTGGAATTGGCCAAAGATTCGTATGTCAGAGGTTGAAAAAGCGCAAACGATACACGATGATTGGAGTCACACGATTGATAAATATAGCAGTTGGAAAAACTGACAAAAGGATTATTTTTTTAATATCCTTCATTAAGAAAACACGTCTACGTCCCTGCCGATTTTTTTTGGTGTATACATATTCTAATTATATTTTCGCGTTGATTTTTTATTGACCAGCGCAACAGATGAGACAAGAAGCGTCACTTCTTCAGACTTCTTTTATTCAATAGAGTCAGATATTTACAATATTCCCCGTAAAAATTATGTCATATCATATTTTTCTTTACTAGCAAGAACCGTTGTTACTTTTTTCTATTACTGTACATAGCACAAGCGTGGAATTTGATTTACTCCAAGGATAATGTTTTATCATTTTCGACCACTCCCAAACGACCCTCAAAATCAATGTCAGATTAATTACAACAGTAAACTGCCAGAGCCGTCAAAACGCCAATAAAAATGACAAAGTGTCGCTTCTTGTCTTATCTGTTCGCTGAATTAACTCCCTTTTTTGACTGAAAATTTAATTGAAAGCTCGTTGAAAAGATTTTTTTTTGTTTGTAACTCTATATTAGACTGTAATTTTGTGTTCACCGATTCGTATATTTTAGTAAATCTTATTTATTATTTAAATTATAATTTAAATTAAATGCATTTTATTTAAAAGGGAAAAGCTTTGGAAGAAAGTAATATAACTTAAGCGACACTGCCTTCATTATTATTATATATGTATATATAAATTAATACGATATATACATATATACATAAAAGAATTTAAGTCACTTCTCAATATTTAAATTTTAACTTAATTAATTTTGTACAGTACATACACTAAACGAATTTGTTGAAATAAAAAAAGTGAAAAAAAAAATTGTATAATACTTGTATATGTTTTAAATGAAAATTTTATGTATATTTCAGTGTATTGAATTCTTAAGTACAATTAATTGTAAATAGGTTAGTATATTTAATTTTTTTTTCCCATATTATGATAATATTATTATATTGTACCTTTTCTTTCCCTATTAATTATGAAACTTGTATTGACTATATAGTGTTCTTTTTTTCTTTTATACAAAATGTTCATCACTGCCATGAATTTATGATTGTAGGTTTTATCTGTAACCAAAATACAGATTTTTATTGAATGCCACTCATTATTTTTAGGTAATTTAATGAAAAAAAAATAAATGGAAACAATCTGTGGTATGTTTAAAAGTTACGTAGTTTTTATTGTATGGATAGCTATTATTATTAATTAATTCGTCTTTATTAATTTCATTTATTCTCTTTTTTTTCTTGTATCATTATTATTGTTAACAAATTATTTTTTGGTGATATTGCTCCTTTATTATTATTATTATTATTATTATCATTATTTTGTCGTAATAATATTGCTTATGTAGTCGTTTTTCTTTACTATATACATACACATTTTAGTTAATTAGTTGCTATTGATTTATTAACTGTTCGGTTATTTTCTTTACATGTTATTAATTTATTATGTTGTTTTCTTCTTTTCATTTGAATCGTTTCGTTGAATTCTATATATATATATATATATAAAAGACTGCGAATGAAAATCGAAAGGGGACCCGATTCATTATCTCACCGCATCAATAAACAACAATGATAAAAATGCTACTCAGATTTTGGGGGTCTTCGAACGACATACACTTCCGCAAATTGTATATTACCTTGTTCTGACCGATGTTTATATCTAAAAAAAAAAAACTGATGAACGCGATAAAAATTACAGAAATGAAACATCTCTCTGATTTTTTTTCTTTTTTATAGGAAGCAAGAATGATCCAAACAAACTCAGGTCTATATATTTGTGCATAGCGTATGAATTATTTGTAATTTTTTTTTCGTTTCATGCATCTGAGAACACCTGTGAGAGAGATACATAACAACTGCCAATTATTTAAACACCCTAGATGTACAATTTTTTTTTTATTTATATGCTGTACGAAAAATGTATTAATTTAAAAGAAAAAGTAATAAAGTAGCAAATTAATTCTTTATTTGTTTATGTTGATCGATGTAAGTAGCATTTGTCTAATATTACATTACAAATTTCATACAATTTGTAATTACATGCGTATATCCAGCATTACCCCTTCTATATAGGCAACCAACATCACTCGAGTGTGAATAAGGTTGCATAAGTACCTAAATTTATTATAAAAAAAATGACTTCCTAGGACATCATTTAAATTGTTACCATGTATTAATAAGGACAAAAAGTAATAAACATTAGTTTTTTTTTTTGCATTTGATTTAATAAATGTATATTTTTTATTTAAGTGGAGGAATCATAGGATAATCGTAAATGTAAAGTCAATACTTTTATTGATTTAACTTGTACAATTTATTAACTGTATTTAGCAATTCATTTCGGAATCTTGGTGTTACAATTCCCGTGTAGCACCACAACTTTATGTTTGCACTTGAAGTAATTATGAAAGATGTCATTGTAGCCGTGATCTCGCCACCATGTGCAAAGTTGCCGGTTCAGACCGCAATTAATAGTACGGAACAATTCTGGCCTCTCATAGCCGAGCAATGTGTAAAAGTCTTGATCGCCTAAGTGGCCCTTAAAATTATACTTAGTAGCTAGCTTATCTACAAAGTCTTTTGATAATATCTCATCATAAAGATTTGATTTCCTTATTGCACTTAGATTGAACAAAATCACTCCAGAATTGTACCCTTGAAACCCTTTAGGGTGAGTTCCTTTTGCAACTTCCTGATCATGATAATAGTCGCCTAATGTTGTGTTATGTCTTAATTTGTAGCTGTAGAGTACATGGCGATACACTGGTGTTAATTCTGGAGCTAAACCAAAGAGAGTTTCATTGCCAAAACTAAAATACCACATAATAATAACATAATAAACATTTATATGATTATACGCTATTAACTTACAGTTTAATCTCATTAAATAAGTACTTAATATCGTCTTTAAAATATAAATCACAGTCTAACATTACAGCCCCCTTTTGTTTCTGGGGTGCTATTCTATATAATCCCAACGATAAGTAAAACAAAGAGTCACTATAATAAGTACCTGAAATTCTTACATAAAGTAATCATTGAGATATTTTATATTTGTTACCTGGACGTGAGCTAAAATGTGGTGTCATCACCTGGACAATATCTTCTATTAATTCTGCTGATGCAACGACATTATAAAAAGTATATTTAAAATTAGCATTGCTAATATTCGCCTCTATCAATATCCTCTTTGCTAGACATTCTGATTTGTTGTCTACGAAAACATTCAAATGCAAAGGCACAGTGCTAACATTTAGAAGATTTGTAATCAGGTTCTTGAAGTTATACATTAAAGGAGATTTGTCTATAACTTTAGTGAATATAAGCCAAACGTTGTAGTCGTCGTCCAATTGGATTATTTTCTGGTCATATCTCTTTTCAAAACCCATACTTGTTAGGTTCTCATATTTGTTCTCATATTTGAATTTATAATTATCTAATATGGAGAATGTGCATAGAAATACTAGTAAAAAACTTACGAATACTGATATATTAAATATTGTCTTCATATAAGCAGTCTTTATCATTATAATTATTTCTTTTGAAAATGCCGAATATTAAGAGAACATTGTTTTGTTGTGATGCTGTCAAGCATGTGTCAAATGTCAAATATTTGGCCACAGTGACAGTGTCTGGCTAAAGGTCAAAACCATCAAAAAAAAGAGAATATGAAGTTCATCTTCAATGCTAGATCTCTATAGCCTGATTGTTTTACTTTTTAAGTGTTCATTATTTATTAATTAAGTAATTAAAAAAGCTTTTAGACATTCGACATGATTTAATATTGCAACTAGTTATTTCTAGGTCACAGATACAGATCACAGATCTGTGATGGGGAATTCACCATCTTGCAAATCACCGTGCTTACATTAAAAATTATCGCAATATTGCATATATTGATAAATTTAATGTCAAAATCAGCGGTTACTACATTAGTTATACCATATTTTCATCTTTAAAACATTTAAATATAAAAGGTATTTTAGAAATAATTTCTTGTATAAAAGTGTGGTTATGTTTCATATATGTAAACAAATTAGTTGTTATGTTGTCAAACGATTAAATTATGATTAATAATTAATGATATCTTCAAGGCAATAATTTACCCCAAATATCTGTTCTAGTGGAACAAACTAATTACATGTTTATCTAAGAATGATCATAATGGATCCACCACATCTCGAAGGATATGACTGGGGAAGTAAAATCGGGGGCGGTAGTTTCTCTTCAGTTTACAAAGCAACCATGAAGGTAAGATATACCCAGTATTTGTTCATTAAAACCTACGAAACATACCTTCCTAGACTCCTGAAAAGACGATGGTTGCTATAAAATGTATAAGTCGTAGTCGTGGTAAGAAAACAGTGAGCAATGATGCAGCTGTGAAAGAAATTGCCCTGATGAAAAACTTGAACCACATTAACATAGTTAAGTTATATGACTTCCAATTTGATTCCAAGTAAATATATATTTCTTGGTTATAATAATATATAATAACTGCCATCTTTTAAGGAATATCTACATAATAATGGAATACTGTACTGAGGGTGACTTATATATGTTGTTGAAAGTGAAATATAAACTATGCGAATCCTTCGTACAAATCCTCATACAACAATTAGCATCAGCTTTGAGATATTTGCGTTTGAAAGATATCTGTCACATGGACTTGAAGCCGCAGAACATCCTGTTAACCAGGATGCCTGAACTTGTGTTGAAGCTGGGCGACTTCGGATTGTCCCGCATTTTGAGTGACGAGAACATCGAGCAAAGCAGATTCGCGGGATCCTTCAGATATATGGCACCTGAAAAGATTTTAAATCAGAAATACGACTCCAGGGTCGATTTGTGGTCCGTCGGCGTTATAATGTACGAATGTTTAGTGGGTCGCACCATTTTTGGAAATGCCACTTTGAAAACCATAGTTGATAACATGACACAGCAGAAGCCTGTAGAGGTATTATTTTTTTTTAATTTAATTGTCTTAAAATATATTATTTGAGGATGTTTTATCTGCTGAGCTATTGTTCTTGTTTATTTATGGCATTTTTTTAAATATTTTTATTATAACTGGATTGGTTAAAGAATTTGATGTAGTATCAAGAAAATTACCATAAAAATATTTTATTCTAGATTCCGCCGTCGGTAAGCATAAGTAACTTGTGTGAAAGTCTAATACATTCTCTTTTAAAATATAATCCGTCCGAACGCATTGGATTCGACGGTTTTTTTAACCACGAGTTTTTGCAATTAAATTATTTGCCTTGCCCCGAAAATTACGACAGGGTAAAAGTCCTGATAAATGAAAGCAGATCACTGGAGAAGGAAAAGAAATTTCAGGAAGCCCTAGATAAGTGTAAACAAGCGATTTGCTTCCTGGAAGGTTTCGCCTGTACTGAAACCAATACTGAGCAGAAGAAGATCGTCAGTCAAAAACTACACGAATATCGACGCTGGAGTGAGCAGTTGAGCTATATGGTGGAGCATAATTCCCAGAAAACAGTAAAGGCACCCATCATCAGCTCTGAAAGCCAATTTCAGATGTTGTACAACCTCTGTAAGACGACACCCAACATTAAAAACGCTTTGGATATCGGGAGAGTTGCCGAAATGTACGTCATAGATGGAAAATTAGGAATCGCCTTAGATAAGATCACGGCAGCGCTCGACGTGTTGATACCGCTCATCACCACAGAACCTGCTGGGTTGCGTAAGGATATGTTACATAAGCAGATCCAGCAGTGGCTTGTTTTAGGGGAAACACTGAAGAAATCGTTATAATGGTCATTTTCTAGTATGTATTTAATTACTAGTACAGTTCAGTTATTTATTTTTGGTTTTTATGTTTTATAAAGATAATTTACATCACGTTAACTTAGTTAATTTACCTCCCAGATTTGTAAACGTTCCTAGTCTTAGTTTTATGTGCGTTTGACAAAACGAGCCAACTGTAATATTTAAATTGCAAGGTTGTGTATTTTTGTAGCGCTTAACGTTAATATATATAGTATTATAAATAATTTAAGCGTTTATATATGATCTCATCACAAGCTTCTGACATTTAAATATGTAAAATTCCAAAGATGGGAAAATGTTTGTTAAAAAAAAAAAATTAAAGCACCAGAAGACTGTTGTAGTAGTTGCTTATATTTTATAATTCTGTTCACAGTTTATAATTGTTTGTTCAATAAATATTTTTCTACTAAATTTCTTTTTGAAATAAAAAAAAAACCAACATATATATCCTTAAACTTTTATTACATATTAACGCAATATTCTTTACATAAACTAAACATGTAACTTTCCATATATAGACAACGTGACAAAAAAAAATTAGGGGAGAAAATGTTTATTGCGGTTAAAAAAAAATTTCTAATATGATGTAAATATATGAAGGATACAAGAGATAATACGCAGTACATCAAAATAATAATGTTATTGTTTGTTAATAGTTTCCTTAGAGAACACAACTTAAAAGAATCGACAACTTTTAACCAGTACATATCATAGTAATATAAGTGAAACTACATTTTGACCGTTTAACAATAACATCTTACCTAAAGTGTGAGAATAAACCGACCTAAAGTCTTACGCAAAATTAACGTTATAATTCCAGTGTTTTTTTTTCTTTTTACAAAATTCAACAATACAACTTTCAGAATTGAAATAAAAATAATTGGAAGAGATTTAATACATTTTGTAATATCATTTGTAGTTGTTCAAAAGTATAAATATAATTCCTATTTAATAATAATACATTATATAATACAAAGAAATAATATAAATATATAATATATATATAGACAATACCAGAGATTATATCATATATATTATATATAAAATATTTATACGTAATCTGTACAATTTTTATGTATCTACAGTTAAACACAACTGAACTTAACACCGTCCTCGCTCGAATAGCAGTTATGGCAGTGTAGTTTCTGATTGCGGACTCTCACGTCGGTGCCCATGAGACCGTCTCCGAGCCTCATGTGGCACACGCAACATTTGAAACACTCCATGTGATAAAATAAACATAGGCTTTCAATGATCATTGCGGCTCCACGCCCTAAAATCAAAATAAAAAGTTATGAATACATTTTTGTTTTAGAAATTTATATTTAACAATTTAATTTTAAATTATATAGTGGAAATTTTTATTGAGCAGTATGAAGATCATTAAATGCTCGCCATATCTACACATTAACTTTGTAGTTCATAGCACATACAGACAATAACTCTAGGGGACATCATATCTTTTCGGCAAAATAATATAATAATATAAATAATATGTAAATGTATATAATAACCGTTTTAATACGCTTTTGTTAACACGATGCAGTTATTCTATTGATTAGAGAATATAGACTTAAAAGCAATAATGATTATAGAAATACTAGCGGGTTTCAAGTTATACTCTGTCCATAGATATAGCGATTTGAGTATTTTTTAAAATTTTAACAACATATATACTTGTAATTGTATTACAGAATGTTGTGTAATAATGGTCTTTGAAATAATAAGACCCCTTTCTCTCAATTAACTAATTTGTACAAATCAACATAGATAAGAAGGTAATCAAGAAAATACAGTTGAAAGACAGTCGTCGCAAAGTGAAGATGTTTAAATTTGTGAAACAAAAACATGTGGAGATCGTGGACTACCGATGAACATTCAAGAAACCTGGGACTGAAACAGTGACAACAGTTTGAACATCGAAATTAGTGTCTTACGGAACAGTGCAAAAAATCGTTAATCTATGGACAGACTATACCTCACTGGTGAAATCGATCAAGAATGAAACTGGTGGATTAGACAGAATACGCACAGGATTGTTGTATATCTAGGGTTCGTTCATTATGACTTTTACCCAAGAGAATAAAGGCGAAGATTCAGAAGGAGCCACCAGTAGTTGGAGTATGTACACTCGGGTAGATGTTGAATAGGGAAAATGAATACTTATCCTGGATCACCCCTTTGAGAGAACAAGAAATTCAGGGTGCAAGTCGGAGGTGGTGATCAAGAAATTTTGATATTAAAAAAAAACCAAGGAAGTAAGGGACTAGAAAAATCTATTTGTTATTTATTAAAATAATCTTGGTTTTCTATGTTTACCATTAACATTATTTCAATTGTTATTTGCTAAATATTGTATTTGTTTTATATTTTAAGTTCTCCTGTTAAAGGTCTAGAAAATTATAATAAACTAATAAAAATAAAATACTTATTAAAAAAAAAAACGTATTACTACGAAACTATAACTAAAAAAATAATCACAATGTCCAAGTTAATTTGATTTAATTACTGAAGAGAATACCTAATTCATTCCCGCAATTTGAACATTTTTTCTTGCCACTGACGCTAAGCATTTTGTCTTGAGTATCTTCCGTACTTTGTACTGGAGAAGGGTATGATAAAGGAAGTGCATGACCTAGGGTTTGTGGATGATGGCCCAAATATGGATGCTGTGTATACTCTTTATTTGGACTACTTTCAGGTCTAACGCTAAAAAGAAATTAAATAAAAAAATTGTTGAAATAAAGAAAAATTAAACAAAGAACTCGTAGACTCAGAAGGACGGGACATGAAATCCAATTTAAATCTTACCCTCTCACATTTGGTGGCGGATTTCTGTCGTTGATGACGCCTCTGTTCTGCACCCTTTGCGTTAGGGATTGGATTACGGAATCAGGAATGTGTTTGTCCGCTCGCAACTGCTGCCAGCTCCTATTTTGCAAACTGGCTGCGTTTTTCTGTTCGGATAATCTTCGGAATTCTGCTTCCTATTTTCACAAAAAAAAATAAATAAATAAAATAGAATTAATATATCACTAAAAACCGGTTGACTTACTTGATATAACCAGTGTTGATTGTAATTTTTGACTTCGTTATTCTGCTTCGGCTGTATCCAATTATCATTAGGCAAGTGTCTAGGCCTTGGTACCGCACTTAAAACATGCAAACTATGCCTGGTTAGGGGTCTGACGGTTTTGTTTGTAGATTGGATCGGTTCAGGTTCTGAATTTAATCTAAAAATTAAGATTAACACCAAATTCGTTAACTGTACGTTGACTACTGACCTGTCTTTATCCCTCTGATCTTTGGTCAACATCCTTAAAGGTTTCGCAGGCATAATCGGTTGTTGTCGAACTATCGGAGGTGGCGATCTAAAACCAGCATGTTTCATCTCTTGCTGCAACTCCGGCATGGATTTCCTATGATCTATCAACCTCGCACGGCCGTTACTTTGATTCATATTGTTACAATAATCGGATGCGGATCTACTATAGGCATTCTGTATGTTCGGCATTGATTTCCTATATTGGAATTCGATCTCTGGTGCTGGTTTGTAGCTTGGCACGTCAGGTAATGATTTCCTATATTCGATTGGTATGTGCTGCAATTCCGGCATGGATTTCCTATAGTTCACATTATCGCTGTAACTTGGATACCCATCCACATCGCATACATTCTCCATGGAGCGCCGATTCTGTCGCAGTTTCGCGCAATTTTCGAATAATAAGTTCTCCCTTTGCCTCTCCATCTCTTCACGTTCTAATTGGAGCAATTCATGCTCGACCCTTAATACCTGTGAAGATTTGCCGATCAGTAATTTGGAATAAACTTACGTTATATGGATATTACCTCGGAATCTGGCGTGTCGAGATTACTGCTTGCGTATCCAGTTCTCTAGAGAGTGAAAAACAAATATAATTTTTTAATGTAACAGTATTTTAAATTGCTCGAATACTCACAGTTGAATAGAAAGGCCTTTCGTAGGATTCGTTTCCCAAGGCTGTATCGTACGGGTTGATGTCATCGTGTTTATTGCTTACAGGACTTAGAGTTGTTTGGCTGGAATAATCGCTATCCCTTGATTTCTCTTCCTTTTCAACCAATTCGATGATTTCCCTTTCTTTTTTAGTTATTTCATCTTCCTCGGATGTGAAACTGTTCGTTTGCTGTAACAGGTTTGTAGATTTTTAAAAATTCTAAAAAAAAGGCAGTAAATTTGGAAACGTCGATAGAACGGCTTTAGTGTTTCAATTAAGCCAATAAATCCATTAATACCTAGATTTTTGATTAATAATTAAAATATAATTGGCTAAATAATAAACTTTCGCAAAATGCATTATTCTTTTTAATATTTTATATCAGAAAAATGAAAAAAACAAAAGAGTATTAATGAATTTTTTCACAAATTAAACTTTATTAAAAGTTAAATATCTCAAAATTAATTAAATATTAAGGTACGGTTATTCCAAAATCATAAATTGCTCTATCAAATATTGTCTCTATACATATAAAATTAATACAAAAATTATTAACTATTATTTTATTTTTATGTGTATTACGTATTATACATAAAATAAATAATGCAAGATTTACAACGGGCAATAACATGGAAATATATGGCAAAAAAAATTAAATTTATTTTAATACATCCAATCATCCGCCATCAACATATGCAACCCAGTATACACGGCTGTAAAATGGGTTGCATACACATCTCTCCAAAAAAGCGGTTTTAATATTTTTATATATACAGGGCGTATAAATAGCTATAAAAGCAACTTATGAGACATCACTAAATCTTGATTATCCTGCTCTTTATTTTATTTCTGCATCTTTTAATTAAAACAGTGTGTTTAAATCCTACTAAGAAATAATGCGGTTTATGCTAGGTAACTCAGTGACACATTAATTATCAATTAATGTTAACTGAAGCGTTTCCTGATTTTTGAATTTGAAAAAGGAATATACAGGTGTATACAAAATTAACAGAAGGTATTTTAGATGATATTCAGGAACGAATAGAAATTAGTTTCTATAAATCTACTTCAAAATTAGCTGGTTAGATAGGTATTAATTCTAATGTTAATATCATTACTAGTTCTGCTTTATTTTAGGCTTAAAAAAGTTGACAAAAAACATGCCACGAAACTTAGCTGGTCAGTAAATGTAATTAAAATAAAGTCGTCCATTTTTTCATAAGATCTAAAAACCCAATACAGAAAAGTATATTAATTTAGAAATTTCTACGCAATTCTTCTAATATAATGCTGTCTGTAGCGAAAAGTGAAGTCTTATGACCTTCTGGGATCCAGATCTTACACTGTTTGATTTCTATTTGTTTGGCAATTAGAAGAATAAAGTAGAAGTAAGAATAGAATTAGACTACATGATTTATAAGAGTTTCAAGCAGCGATACGTAAAGATTTTAGAAATTCCACCGTAGAAAAACTCCGTTAATTTTAAAATAACCTAACACCACTTTTATTAAAAGGTATTTACCTCACTATCTTGCCTCTCGTGTATCGGCGTACTCGAATCCACCAAACTGCTGCACCAAGTATCACTAGACAACCTCCCTCTCTCGATTTCCAATCCAGAATCTTGACTCTCCACCTCGCTAAACCCTCCATCCCTGCTACCCTGCAATTTCTTATACATAGACTTCTCCAAACGCGACTCCTTCTGCAAGAAGCTGTTAATATCAGGCGGTTTATCTATGGGTATTTCCGGGTCGATCTGATCGTCGGTCGGTTCGCTTAGGCCCAAGAAGCTGGACCTCTTTATCTGGATTTCCTTCTTGATCCTCTTGGTGGAATTCATTCGTTTGAAGTTGCCTTCAGCCTCGTCATAAACCTCTTGTGGCGGGGGCGGTGGCGGCTTCACCTTAGGGGGTTCTAATTTGGCCGACGCCATGGGGTTGCCGAATATGTCGCTGGTGATAAAGTCGACGGGGAACGCGATGTCCTCCGTTTTGATTTCCACATTTTCGTAGGGCGAGATTTTCACGTTTTCGTATATGATGGGTTTCTTTTCGATTGTGATGGGGTTCTCGGGGATTACAGCTGGTGAGGGCGCGTCTGCTTTTATATTTGGTACGAATTCCACGCTTTCAGTAAAGATATCTGGGGAATCTGTCCCGTCTGGATCTAAATTCTCCTCAATCACCTTTGATGAATCTTCGATGATGTTGATAACTAGATTGCTCGATGTGTGACCCTTCTCTGAGGCTAAGAAGTTTTCCGTCACGTCCTTCAAGTAACCGACTTCATAGAGGTCGCTGTTCGAGTTGGTGCTGTTTAAATCTGGAGCTGGTTCGCTATCTTCAGTACTTTGGCATTTTACACTACTATTTACATTATCTAGCGAGTCTTTGGGTTCGTCATCTCCGTTCACGTCATCAGTAACATCCGTCTCGTCTAATTTCTCATTCTCCTTCACTATCGTCAACCTCTCGATGCAAATAGGTATGGTGGATGATAAATCGGCGTCTTCAAAGGGTTCGTCGGCTTGGCTCACGGAACAAGAAACGTCTGCTGTATGGATACCGCTATCTTCTCGGTCCGAAGATAGGGTCATAAGCTCTGTGGATGAAGTGGAAGGCGGGTAATTGGAATTTCTCACATAATCATCGAGACAGTTGTCGATGCTATGTATAGATTTCCCGTACATCAGATTATCCAGGTCCCTATTGAACATATTCAATTTGTCCATGTAAATCTCGGTATCCGGACTCGAGGATCTGTTGTATATCTCCTTATTCTTCCAATCCTCGACGGGATTCGTCCGTTTATTGTCGAAATTCGGCGTGCTGTTGCTCTTATCTAGAATATAATGCGAGATTTTATTACAATCCGAGAAATCTCTCCCCAGTTTATTATTGTTAATATTATTACTATTATTATTATTATTTTTGGTATCTGCTTCGTTTTGCTTATTGAAATTTTGCAAGCGGGTCTTCACAGAAGAACCGATTTGACTCAAATTCTTATCGACGCTCTTCAAACTCTGGTCAGTGCATTTCTCCAAACTTTGCAATCGCTCTTTGATGCTCTGCGTGTTGGCGAAGTCCTCAGAGAATCGCCTGGCATTCTCCGCGTTTGAATCGCCGCGATTGTTCTCAATTTCAAAGACCTCTTTCCGCTTGAAGATGTTCCCTTTCGGTATTATATTTTGCACTTCGTTCTCCTTGCTTTTACTCTCAAAAGGTTTATTGAAAATCGATTCGTCTATGTTGATCTTCGATCGAATCCTACTCCTGTAATCCTGGATGGCGCCTTCGTAAGTGTATTGGGGTTTCTCGGTGAGGATGGGATCTGGAGAGGGTGTGGAATTTAAAATGGACTCATAACTGGACCTGGTGGGCGATTTTATCGGCGTGTAGGAATTTTTTATCAGGTTCGTGTACATGTTGGTCATGTAGAGGTTCGATTTGGCCTGATTATTGTGGATATTCGTGTTATTTGTGGTGTCTTTGGGGAATTCCGATGCGGTCGTTGTAGCAGGCCTTGGATTCGTCTCGTCCTCGCTTTGACTTTGGTTAGAAGCGCTGGAGTTGTCTTTATTGCTGGCTAGGTCGAAATCTTTCATGTCCTTCTCGTCCTTTCATTTAAGAAAAACACGTCTATTCTCATTAAAATTCTCTTATATTGAATTATCTCACCAAAACGCTGCTATTGTCGTCCGTATCCACATCCTTGATGCTGTTCGTTTTAGAACTGCTACTCCCTATACCATAATCGCTTAGGTCATTTGAATCGTCATCGTTGTAGATCGGTATGTTAAATTTGTGTCTGCCCCTGCTCCTGAAAACATCTGGAATGTGAAATTAAAACTTCCTATTTAAAAATAACAACCTTTCCTCCATCATTTCGTTAAAAGTCTTGTTCTTCCTCCGATTTCTCCCATTCCCTTCCTGTTCCAATTTCTTCACCTCGACAACCCTCTCTATAATGTGCTCCTGTCTCTTTCTCCGGCTGCTTTTCCAGTTGTCCAAGTTCTAAATTAGAAACGCGAGAGCACAAGAGTAATTTTATTTTGACTCTTTGATATTCCGAACCAAACCTTCACATTGTACCAGGATAAAATAGAAATTGCTTTGAAACTTATAGAGGAAAGGTGGAATACGGTGTTCTCAGATTGTTTTTGGAAATGTTCCAAAGAGTTAAAGGGAAAAAAATTGTAACACTCTTCACACCTTTCCTTTATATCCTAATAAGGTGCTAAGTTCATACATATCAGTTGCATATTGCGTTTGAAATTGTGGCCGTGCGATTTTGTTAAGTAAAATTGAAAGCGAGAGTGTTATAGCAATTACCCATTACCGTGGGGTCTTTAAAAACGTTTCCTCCCATGGGGAAGTGAAGATTTGGTTATTAAAATGTGTAATTAAGGAAAAAAAGAGCTTGACGTACATCTAGATAACTTACTTGTTGCCAGTCCTCGGCTTCCTCGCGGACTTCCTTCCTCATAACCTTAATCTCCTCCACCTTCTTGATCTGTTCCTGAGCTTTTTGGAAGAGCGGACACGGCGCCACTTTTACGAATTGTAACGGATTCGTGGCTGGTTTCGGGGGCGGCGGTTTTGTGACTCTGCATTTTGTCGGTAAATATTCTGTATTGTAATTCTTTAAATTTAAGATATAGATTAGCGATCGGCGCGGCTTAATGCGGGAAATTTGACTGGCGTACCTTTTTTTCCGCGTCTGTATCTTTGTGTGTGGAATCCATGATGGTCTCTTCTCTGGTTTAGTTCCGAAACGGGTGCGTTTTACGATAGACAAGCTTGCATCCTACGAGTTGTATATCTGGAAATAAAATCGGAAAACAGAAATATTATCCCCGTGTTCAATCCATTATTCCCGCTATTTGGGACGAGAAAAGAATAATTCGCAATAGCCTAGGCAAGCGTTAAATGCTTGACACAATTCCGACACGGCCATACGTGTGTGTATACCCACTACAATGTAATACAATAATGCTTTATTGTTATTCAAATTCGCACGGTATTTTCTTAAACATTACACTGTTATAGCGTTGTTCATTATCTTTATTTGAAACAAACAAACAAAAAAATACGAGGAAATGTAGGATTAAAAAAAAAATTCTATGTATCTTTTGTGGATAGTATTGTTTGATAAACTGATATTATTAAATAGTCACCAATTTCTTAGGAACTGTTATCAAACCAATTTCCTCATTGCATACAGCGGCTTTTGGTTTTTGCGAAACAACCCCCAATGTAGAAGAACAACTGGCATGCAATGGTTTCGACTGTTTTTTGATCAATCTGTTAACAACTGAGTCTTTATATAATTAGCTTAATAAAATAGTTTATTTTGATCAAAGAAACAAATTATTAAGCTAAAGATATACTTTATTAATTTCAAATCTCTTTCTCAGTGTGTAAGACCTGTAAAATGAACCAGTTTACATTTTAAATTAACTTGAGAAAGTTTCCATCGAATAATTAGCAATACTAATGCGAAAAAGTTTTTTCCCAATTATATCTGTTGTGTAATAACTTTTAATGAAAATTGCTGCCCTAAAATCTCAATTTAATAATAATTTCTTAAAAAAACACACGAAAAGAATGTCTAAATTTGTAATAACGTCAACGGATTCCTTAGAAGCCGGTAATTATTTTAATAAAATATAATTAGTTCCCTCGTAAGAGACATTTTTCGTCCTAGGTGATTAATTGTAATTTCTTCTCGCTAAAAGTCAACGTCCTTTTTTTTTTTTGAGTAATCTCTCCTCATCGTAGGAGCATGTTCCAAAAATAGCTCCGCGTTTCACAAACAGAATTACCACAATGATAAAATGATATTGTAACAACTCCTGGACCAATTAAGAATAAGGTAATAGTGGAACGGTGTCCGAATCACAATAAAAACGTTTTTAAAGAACTAACAAGCATCAATTAATGCCCACCGTGGCCTTATAGCAAGGCGAGCTGTCTGTGACGATCTTGACTGCCGGCTTTTATGGTCGCTATACCGTTTGAAAACGGATCGTGTCTCCTTTTACAATAAAAGATCAATATGTTGATTTATAATTCCTTAGAATGAGCGCGGGACATGTGATGTCGCGATGATCTGGACATGTTGGAATACTCGTGGACGTTACTTTGTACATTAAAATCAGATTACGGCATTAACGGTTTAAGAAGGATTTTATTAGCGGGGCAGACAACACCGAAGAAATGATATTTTACCAGCTACGTGCATATAGCGAGCTTTCATTTCAAAACTAGCTACCCGGAATAACTTTTAAAGTACTTTGAATTGAATTGAAACAACAAATTAATTTTAATTTACGTGGGGGCAGGTTTTACACACCCCCTAATCGGGGTGAAAACGTCTTTCAAAAGGTCTTGTTATTAGCAATCTTTCTGTGCTAAATTTTTTAAAATCGGCCCATTTTTTTTCCAAGTGATGTCCTTTTAGAGTTCAAAAATTAAAAGGCGACATTTTAGTGAAAATTACTTTATTAACGTTAGAATGAAGTTGTACTAATAGGTGTTCAAAATGGTGATCCCACTTTTAAATTTCATTATTAAAGATGCATAATATGTTACGTATGTAATTACGTAACAAATGTAAATATAATCTTAATATGTATGATAATTTCGTCTTCTTTTAGGAATCTCGTGAAAGTTTTATCAAGTGTGATCGTAAAACGTTGACAATTTGTGTCAAAGTATTCAGTGTTGATCCGCAAATATACTGTTTCCATGAGGAACTGTCCGAAGATCTTTTTTGCGGTGCTTAAAGTTGTCCCATCGTAAAAAACGCAAGATGATTCGATATTTCAAACAACAAGTCCGTGTTTAATATGAATAATTCCACGGGGTTGTTTTGTTCTGTAGTTTTAAGTGTTTGCGTATTGATATAAGTACTAAATGATTAAATTAATGCAACATGAATGGTTGAAATGTGCAGTATTAATATTTGATTTGATGTAAATAAAAAACCAAGGATATAGTGGATTTTTTTTGGCTTTATATAATTGAAACACAATTAATTCATCGATGTTTCGACCTTTCTTCGAGATGTCGATCTCGAATTTCAACAGAGCGAGGACATTTTTCTTTAAAGGAATCCGTAAATTTTGAAACAAAATACACAATTACACAATGCGAATATCGATAATGTTGAGAGCGATGTTTTAGAAGTTTTAAAACTATTGCTTCACTCTTCACGTGCCTACTTAGAATATATACGTGGACCTTCTGTTTACCGCGGGCATTACTTCTTACTCCATAATTAGCATTTAATTGTTATGCAAGCTCGCTTTAAAATGAAACAGAACAATTTTAGGAATTCTCACTAACTTTCACGTCCGAGATTCTATCCTCTTCTGGCGTCCGCACGGCGTTTAGAAAATCATTATGTATGCCTGTGCGGCTGTGCCCACATGCCTTGATAAAGAAACATGCAGGTTTCAGTGCGCCAGAAACATAAACAATAACACCGGTGCTGTTGTAATACTAAAATAATACATTACGAACGCTATATTGGCCGAAAAAAAAAGCAGCGTACACATTCTTTTGGGGACGACTGTACACATTAAATCGCTTTAAAAATAATGACATTCTAGGACACTTTATATTGTTATAATCCATATCAGGATTGAGATAAGCAAGGCTAAAATAAATAGTGGCCCATAATTGACATAATAAAACTAGAGCGTCTAGAAAAAAAAATGTGATACCAGAACTGTACGCATTATTTGCGACTGACAGGAAGCATAAGAAAATTAATTACAACATGTCAATATTCGCGGTTTCAAACTCGCTATGGAATTATGCAAGGAAATGTTGCGCAAATACGATTTATTGGAGTCAAATTCTAACTTTCAGTGGTATGCAATTCCTCTCGGATAAAAAAAAACACGCTTATTTACTTAAAGTCGCCTTCGGTATTTGTAAGGTCGTAAAAGGAATGCAAACGCATTAAATCCACAATGGTAGATTAGATAACTTATCAAATAATGTAAATTTTTCTCATCAATTTTTGAAACCGATTGTACAGGTATTATTTTAAATCTTGTAGTGGCCATTATGAGATCCCTCTAACCCTGCCATTTAAGCACCTGTTCCGAAACGACCTTCAAGTTTTAAGAAAGGTTGTTGTAGCAGGGGCATTTTTCTACATGGCAGGTGGTATATGAATCACACAGATGCCGATGTTTCGTGAGTTCATTTTCTTTTTAACCTTACCAATAATAATAATAATAAACCAGATTTGAATTGTTATGCAATTTTATTCAGTCAACCCTTATTTTTCACAATAATATTGAATAAATACCCTCAATTAAAAATTATCTCTTAATATATTCTTAACAACACATCTTTTCCCACGTTTAATTTTACTTATGTTATATCCAACTTAAGTGTCTTTATTGGTTACTTCAATTACGAATACTTTAAGCAGATTAGATTACCTACCGTAGATTCATAATAGGCGCACTTAATGATTTTTAATATAGAAGTGACATTGAAATTATTATCTGCCATAAAGTGAATTCCTATTATTTGTCGTATTGTGTAAGATTAACTCTACAGGGAAGATTTGAGTTAGTGCTCAACAAATTTCCCCAGTATTATTTTGATTGGCGATGGCTTGAAAATAAAGCATATTCCAAGAAACCCCATCAGAATTTATAAGATTTAAACAATAAGATAAGATAATGCTATATATCAAGTTTGCACAATAAATTTAATGTTTTCCCGAATACTACAAGAAAAATGTACGAGATGAAGAAGGGCATCGCCCCAAAAAATTTACTCAAATTTATGTATAAATTTTATTGCAGTTTAACACCAAAACAAATAATAACCCAATTGTTAGAGCAAGATCCACAACTAGAGGTGAACATATCGACCATTGACAGAGAGACCAAAAACATTTTGCTATTCTTTTGTGCCAGAAAGGCGTAACGCACCAGATATTATCCAAAGTTGGTTTGATTATGCTGTTCTGTATAAGAAAATAATGAATGATCAATAGAGAAAAAATACATTTTATTGACGAATTGGGGATCATTATGGGCGTTCACAGCCAACAAATTTAAAGCCCAATTAAGGAGCCGTACTTATTCGATTGCTGCTGGAATGTGTATTAATTAATTATATTCATTCACCATTAAAGACAAGCCTTACAATGTAGAAGACATTGAAGAAATCTTGACTTGTTTGATTGACCATTTAGCTGAATATAATGTACAAGGCGCATATTTTGTCATGGACAGCGTCTGATTTCATAGAACAGATGAGATTCAAGTAATCAAGAGTTCGTGGACATGTACCAGTATTTCTGCCACGTGCAGTCTTTTTTTTTTAACCCCAATTGAAGAGCTGTTTAACCAATCGAAAACTATCATAAAGAAGATGATAATGCTTCTGAAGCAGTAACACAAGAAAATTGACAAAACTATGTTCGACATATGGAAACATATTTAGGAGATTGCCTCAACAGGAATGAAATTTTCTAATGTGACGAACATTTTTTTTTGTTTTTTAATTTATAAATGAAGTAAAAATTTTGGAATAACGTGAAAATAGTGAAATACATGTGATGACAAAGGAGGAAAACCAAATGAAAAATATTATATAATTGTTATTAACTATGGCGCAAGCTTTTAGCTATCGAAACTTGGAAAAGGAAAAAAGATATGACTTCTTTGGATTTTCTAAAATTTTGTATTTGGATGAAAATTTTAATTAAATTCTTTTAATAATTAATTGACGTTTTTGACATATTTAATTTATACTGAGTGTTATTGCTTGTATCTCAGAGTAGTTTTGGGTATACAATAACATGTTTTTAACGAAACATCAAGTTTTATTTTTTGAAACGTGCTTACGTGAACTAATTCTTGGTTTAAAGAATTATTGTTATCAGTGTAGATGAAAATCATTTGCGCCACTTGTCATTTAAGTGTAATTTATATCGTACACATAAAAATTATTTAACAATTAATTGTTTATCGCTGGTTATACTAGTGTATTATATTCCCAGATAGCATCGGCGTTTTTTTCCAATATTAATCCATCTAATTGTGATCCTTATCTTTTAACGATTGTTAACAAGGGCGAAAACACTTAAATCACGGATCCTATCGCCTCTAAGCGATTTCGCAATCGACTTATCTTTACAATTATGTGCGTGTTTGCCCAGAACTAAACTACATATTTTAAAACGATCCGACGCTCTAGATTCTTAAACACGGAAGAAACGCGTACGGACGCAAGAAGAAACCTCTTGTGATTCGGGTCCCGTGCCCCAAGGATGATTCAACTCCATGCACATCTCTATTACAGAGACGGTCCGCATTCCTGCGATGATGTACGCTATATATTTATATACCTGAGCGCAAACAGACAAGTCAGAAGGAGGCGTCCCGCTTGTGGTGAAACGTCCAGCGGGTTCTTAATTTTGAACCATACCAAATCGAGGTTCACCTTCGGACGACGTTTGGCGTACATGCAATCCACTTTTATTTTTAATCTCCATTATGTAAATTAATCATGCAGAGCAGTTGCCGGACGGTGCCTTGTTTGGAAGATTAAATTTCACTTGTTGATTATTATGAATCTGGAGGTACTTTTGAGGCAAATAGCGCGTAATAATATCGTGCCTCGGACTGTACCTTTACGTAATGCATTTAACGGATATTAGCACTGCCGTAAAGGCAATATTCCATGTGTCACACTAATTCATAGGTGTGAAAATATTTGTCTGACGACTAAAAAGAAAAAAAAAAAAAAAACAATTACACCTTTTGCTGCAGGTACAACGTTAGCTATTCATGATAAATATATTTAACTTAGCGAGCATGTAGGTGTAAGATGGTTTCATATTTGGAATGTGTGACTTGTTTCATAAACCTCTCAAATACAGTGACGTCGGTAAGGAGCCGATGCAATTATACACAGGACAAAAAAGATTAAAATCAACACTGTTTTTTAACACCTTCTCTGGTATGCACTCGTTTTCGAGATCAATTTACCAACTCTTGAATATATATATAACGATGTTAAAATCACTCTGAAGTTACGAAATAGCCCTCTAATTTTGAATGAACGCTCTGGAATGTCTGTTCCGATGTAAATTCAAAGATTTAAACAAATAAGCTGTCATTTTTTAATAGTTTTCGTGAAATATAGAAGATCTCATCTGCTATTATTGGCAAAAAAGATATTTGAAGTTGTGAAGATGCAAGTTTGCAAATAAGTGTAAGTGGTATTGATTTCCTTAAAACCTTTTTCTGACCTGCTACAAATTGATTGCACCAGACAAGTTTTGGCTGAAAATGAGTCATTTCCACTCGCAAAAATTATTTGCTGCAATCGCATTTTTTTAGCAGATCGGAAGAAGGCTTAAGAAGTTGTTAAGGAAAAGAAATATAACTCACTGCTCACCAGGGAATACAAAGTTGCTGCAAGAGTACGTTTTGCTAGATCTCACGCAAATTGGACTATAGATCACTGGAAATAAGTTTTGTTTTCGAATGAAATAGAAATCAATTTGAAGATGGATGTGAGCATGTTTTGGAGAGAAGCACATGAGAGGTTTGTTGACTGCAATACCTCTCCAACAGTTTCATTTGGTGGTGGGTCAGTAATTTGTTTTGACGCGTTTGTAGTCACCTAAAAGCCAAGGGATTTAGCTGACGAAGCTGTGGTTGGTGAATGGGAGATTATTCCTCAAGCCATCACATGAAACTTAATTAGAAAGTGTGCCAAGAAATACCCGATGTTAATCTATAAAATCACTTTAATTTTAGAAAGAACTTTTTATAATTTCTAAAAGTTTAGATTTTGTTGAAAATTTTTTTTTTTTTTTTTACAATTCAAGTGCTTTAATTTCAATAATTAAATTCTTTGTTTGAATATTATCGCTGAATAATTCTGTGAATACTGAATATCAATTGTCTTTCTTTTTGTGACGTTTATTATTTATAAATTGCGTATTTATTTCTTTATTTTGTTTACACCATATGTTAAAGCTTTTCGAGAAATACACACCTAGAGAGCTTTATAGAAATGTCCGTAAGGGAAGAAAACTTTAGGAACTTGGCAATCATCGAATGATCGATTTGCCCATCACTACTGCTTGTAAACATATCCGATAAAAAGAATTGACTTTTGCTATAAAACATGCCGGACATAAAATTTATTCCATATTACATATTTTTATTTCTGTATACGTTAATAGATACAAACAAACAAAGATTTTATTTGGATTTAAATTAAAAGATTTTATAGACCTCAGAAATTAATAGGACATGCAAAGGTAACTGTACACGACTAATACAATGATGTAATATTACAGTAATGATACTTAATTAACGACCAGTTCGTAAATCAAAATGAAAGCTTTAGGAATCCGTCCTCTTTTTATGGTACGAAAAATCTCGGTGTTTATTTTTAATTCTATCCTCCGGTACGCCATAATACCAAGCGTATACATTACACATTGTATGTTGATCCGTATAGCAGCAGTTCTATCTGCCTATCCTATTGAATAGGACGACTTCTGTTCACCACTACACATGTATTTATACAACGGAACTAGGTAGCTGTAAATATAATGTTATGTCACATGGGTAGTGGTCTTTTTTTCTCTCGCACTGCTGTGCTGCTGTTAACAACTACGAATTAGCAATTTATACCATCAAAATGATAATTTCTGTAATTATTCGTCAATGTTATTTATGAATCATAGGAGCTAAATTCTTCTGCTATTGGTCACGTAATTTCATACAGTAAAACTTGTTTCTTTTTTTTTATTCTTTTCTCCCAATATAAAAAAAAGGTGAGGGAATATCTATTATTAAATCAGTTCTAGCGAAATAATTGCAAAATCACATCCACATGACGGAATTTCTATGGAAATAATTAATCCAACGTCGTTACATGTACTTTTATATTATTGACCTTTTCAACTTTCATATCTTCACATGTATTGCATTGTATTGCGCGTATCAATAGACCTATCGTATTAGCATTAACATTGTTTCAGCACTATCGAATTACAGCTACGGCCGGCGAGAATGCGGCTCGCGTAAAAGCAAATCGGTCGGAAGACAGAGAGAGAGGAGGAGGAAAGGAGAACAGTTATTAGTAAATTCCTTTGGGTGCGTTTTCCTTTTGGCAATGTCGAAATACCTCCTTTAAGAGCGCTTTATTTATTTACCTCCTTCGAAAGCAAGTGCGTAAAATTCGGTAAAATGTTTAGTCTAATATTTCGCGCCGGTTAATACTGCATCTCGGATTACGGTTTTTAATTTTAATACTCGGCGCCCTTTGTTTGTTGCCCAAAGAGGAGGACTTTTTCTTCTTCTTTTAGTAAATTAAGTACCGGTGTTTTAACAATGTCGCCTCACAAATATTTAACTTGCGCGAGATAAGAGTGCAATTAAAATTTATGTGCGCAGTTTACAGGAATGTTTTACACTCCTGTATAAAAGTATTTTTGTGCGCGCTGGGCGTGAAAGCAAATGACGAAAAACTCAGAAATAAATACTTAAAGATGAATCATAGCGTTTTAATTGAAATGCCTAAACGAACAAAATTAATATATGTTAGGAACTAATTCCTGATATTTATTAGTTCCATGTCTTTTCACATTCGATCTGGTCTTACATAAAACTTTCTACGAATTAAGTAATTTCAAACTCAGCTGTACGTGTAATTGTTTTACGTAACCAGATTAATATTGTTTATAAAATTTTATATACTTATTACATATGTATATCAAACTTAAAGCGGATATATTTATTTATGCGTACATAAAACGAAGCAAATGCTTCTAAGTATATAGCAATAACGATGCACAGTCCGTATAGTTGAGTTAGTAGTACTGGGAAGATAAAATCAAAGCAATAACTGTACAGCTAGATCGACTGGTCTGCGGAACGGTATATAAGGTAACCTTTAAAGGACGAATGCCTCATCCGTGTTATATTGAAAATGTACCTACGGACGCAATTACTGATCTGATGCAGGCGGCAATAATTCCCTAGCGTCAAAACTAAATGGCGTCTTATGTCTTACCAAATTATATGCAATTTTCATTACAGATAGGTATGCACTACACGTGTATATTATATATACTTATATACATACATACATACATACATACAAGGGGCTTGTGGATATGTTATTTTATCTTCGTCTCGCTTCTGGTTCTCCTTTTTTCACCTTTTTTTTTTTAATAAAAACTGGTATATTCCTAATATAGTTCTACATTCCAACAGAAACTTTACAATTCCAAGTTGAACAGACTGTTTAGAACGAGATGAGACCTACAAGGTAATGCGAGTATTTCGTAAAAAAAAATAATAAAAAAAAAATGTACGTCTCTTTCTTGTTATGTCGTAAGCGCGGCCGACTCTGCTGCCTGCAATTTCGTCCATAATCACATATGTAACACCGTACTTAACGTTTTAACCATGCCTCGCATTTATTAAATATTAAAAGATCAAGGTAAAAATGTACGCGTTCCGAAGCTGGGCACGTGGTTCTTCACGTATATACGCATGCACTATCGCGCAAAGCTGTACTTGGACGATTTATTTACAGAATATACATTCCTTAAAGAAAAAGAGACCCACATTTTAAATTAACATTTTTGGTTAAAGCAGTTCGAATTTTTCCAATCACCCTAGGTATAATATTGCATATTTGATGTAATAACCAATAAATACTATTATTATTATTTGAATGGGATAATAACGATTTATTTTCGCCAATCACATTTTTGGAACAAATTCTGTTATCTAGTCGCTTACCACTCGTCCAGGTTTAACTTTGTCTCATGGTACCTATGTAGGTTGCATTAATTCCAAGAAAATACATAAAAAATCCCAAACTTAGGTCCGTAATACAAAGAATAATTTTCTTCTTTACTACCACGTAGCTGCTTATATAGATAGTGAAAGTAAAACGTTTCGTCTATTCCATTATAATAAGAATGAATTTGCGTTGTGAAACAAAGTCGACACAGACACATAAATGGGACCACATACACACTTATAACCGATTAAAATATCATTTAAAAGCGAACAGGAAACCATTCGGGTTTTCACTTTTGTACAGATAAAATCCCGACAAAATCTGATATAATGTTTCTTTTTATCTATACAGGGTGTTCCTCTTCCATCCTCTATAACTCCGAAACTATAATACCCCCATATTATTATTGCATTTTTAAAAGCTTCATTCAATTAAAAAAAAAAAGATATAACATACTTTAGCGCTAAACTTTAATTAGTTTGATTTTCTAAAAATTATATCGTTTGCACTGTTTAAGAAAAGTGATTGTAATTTAATTACCACAAATTTTGAAATATGCAGTTGTATTTTAATATACTGAGTGGTCGTCACTAAAACGCAAACTTAGTCAACTTTAAACCTTAACTTATAAAATCATTATCAATTAGTCCAAGTAGATTATCAAGCGCTATAATTTTATATTTAATTAATGATAATTGCGATTATATATATAGTGTATAATAAATAAATATAGCCTTCCTCCTTCGACGAAATATAAATGTTGTTTGCCCCAAAAACAACTCTTTTTTGCAACAAGGTCCTTGATACACTTTTACGTTTGTTTTAAAACCATAATAAGTCGAATTCAAGGTTATACTGATTAAATATTGGTAAAACTCGTTTCAGATCTGCGGAGTAGAATGAAGAAAGAAAGAAAAAAAAATACATTAGGACTCCTTCTGTTTTCTTGCAAGAAATACCTGAATCCTTAATTCAATCGTTAGAATATATTATATGTATATACCTGTGTCAAGCAATGGCAATGTTTTAAAATTAAAATTTATGCACTAGAGCTTGAGTTATAAATATGAATACCTATATGGGACTATTACGGTAATTATGAGAACGTAGAGACAAAGAATTAATTAGAAACGGAACTGTTATCGTTAACGTGTGTATGAGAATTGTTTATTTATTATTTATTTATACTGTTCCTTGTTAGATTTTTTTTCTTTTGCAAATAATCTTCGCGTAAGAACATATAGATATACTTTCAAAGGCGTTAGAAGAATTTAAAGGGGGGGAGGAACCACTCTGTATCATTACTTCCTGTATTAAAAGTTATTAATAAGAATAATTAATATTTATAATATACCTCAAATCTTCAAAGTTTCTAAATTAATTTATTTATTTATTTACAAAAAAAAATAAATCTCAAAGTGGTAAACAGAAGTTATTTATAGAAAAAAAGTAACTAATAGAAAACAAAGCATACAAAAAATATATAACAAAGTTATACTAAAGTTTGATAAGATCACGAGCTGTAATAATTATAACAACAACATAAAATCTATAATTTAAATAAAAACATAATTTATATTAACAATTTTGTATTTTATCTATATTGAGATTATGTACAAATGTTTTTGAAAATCGTTAATGTCTATCGTTTGTGTGGATTTACAGCAAATATATTATATTATTATTATCATCATTAACTGTATTTCCACAAGTATAATAACATATACAAAAAAGTCAAGAGCAATATACAAAAAGATCATAATAATTTCTACGCTTAAACTATTAATTTTGTAATAAAAAGAGATCTTCAATAATTATTCAATAAAAAAGCACAATTATTCATGTGGCTTTTTCAAACAAATTCGAATTGTTCTAATGGCAATTAATTAAATTTACAATAAATTAAATAATTTTGTGGACTAATATTTTATGGATTGTTGGGTTGTGGACAATCTATGAAATGGTGTTCTTAAATTACTATAAAATCTAGTTAAGTACCTATGCAAGTCTGCAAATTTGTGTTATTCTGTTAAAAATAAATAAAGACAGTATTATCAAAATCTGCAATTCCTGAAGAAAAAAAGGTTTGCAATGATCTCTAGTCTCTACACTCTTAATAGCTCTTAGATTATGCCAATAGATATGATACTGACACCTGTTTAAACTATAATAAAACCTAGTTATTGTTTTATATGTTTTTCTTTGGGCAACAATAATTATTATAACGATTTTTTCCTTAGAAAATTACAGCAATTAACCTATTAGGAATTTATCAAAATACAGTGAAACCCCATTAAAACGAGCTCTTTAAATGCTCACTTTTCAACGCGTATTTGATGATATAATTTAGTGAAAACTTTCCAACCGCAAAATGATTATTTCCATTTAATAATGTCATTTCAGCGAAAATAATCATACCTAGAGCAATTTCGAGCGGTTTTACGCCTAATACGATGATTAATAATAAAAATCGATTACGACAATACTAATCAAGATTCGCAGATACGAAACTTACGAAAGATGGAGCAACACCTCCGCTTAATTCAGTATTCCACGCCATGATGGTCATCGCAGATAACTGTTTTATGCACAAAAAAAAAAAACAAACCGGCAGTGCCAACGGTAATCACTTCACTCCTTTTTTTTGTGTGTTTTGTTTGTGAAACTACGGAAAATAGCGCCACATCCGCTCTTAGCAAAGTGTTGCGGCGATACTGAAATATTACAATCGATGAACAGCTGATTTAAGATAGAAAGTGAATATAATTCCGCTGCCACTGTTGTAGCCCATTCTATACGTCGGTGCACTACTAGAAAGTTACAAAAAAAAAAGCCGATTTAAAATCCTAGCGGCGTACATTTGGTCCGATCTACATACCTAAGTGACTTTTTTTTTTGATTCGTGCAGAGATTGCATCACAGCCACAAATTTGTGTAATATTTAAATTTTGGATAATTAGGAATGCGCCGCCAGTCCAGCAATAACACGTTTAGCACTCGAAATTAAGCGTAAGAATTGATACCGGGCGAATTTTCCAATTAGTAAGTGAATCAGGTCCATTCTGAACCGACAGGAAGTAACGGCGGCATACCCCAATGCCGCAGCCTGCATATACGGGAATATAAATTGTATAATTGAATGTCTAAACGTTTTAAAACTTCTTCTAAAAATAATTTAAACGATTCCGGCAACTTTCTAAAAATTCGTGGTGATAACGCGGTGAGAGTTACCTTTAAATGGGTATATTATGGTAAATTAATTATCTTTATAATAGCATGGATAATTAATTTTAGCGATACTTCCTTGCGTAATCAGAAAATTCTAATTCGCTTTACAAGAAATTGTAACGAAGTGAAGCGATATTCCCGCGTGTATGCAAACGAGATGCCAAATAAACCAATAATCGCTGCGACATTTTGAGTTTTAAACACGGCACGCAAATATTTACATTTCGTAAATTCTGTCCAATTAAAACAACGGATTTTAATTCGTGGTAATTTTAATTCGGCCGCCTAGATTTCGGCAATTACGCGTAATTATGATTTATATCTGTATGGGATTTCGCGAATTGGGGACAATAATAGGCGCGATGCGTCCTTTTAATTGCGGCAAGGTTATTTATATGACTTCATGTTACACAAAAACACAATCAAGTGGAATAACATGTTTAAATTTGTTATATAAAATCTGCATGTATGTATGTAACACTAAACTCTAGCTCTTAACTAAAGAATAACAATTCCTAAAATGTAATTCGCCACCTGTGCACATTCAAAGCCATTTCATGAGATTGTTCAGAAAGCAGAACATTGTATGGATGAGCTTAAAAATCTTTTATATGGCAACGATTTTAACTAATTAGGTACGGTGTTATAGAAATTATATGTGTGCATGATTCTACAAACAGCTAATTTATTAAGGGGAGGTTTACATGTATTTGACTGGAAAAATCGATTTTTGGTTTTTTGCATTTTTTGAAAGGTCCAAATATATAACATACATGGTTAAAGCGGTTTCGTAATATTCACATTGTTTAAGCCGCTACGGCTTATTAAAAGAGCGGGTGTACCGAACACAAACGGAGCATATTAGATGTAATACTATATTCGACTCGGGGCTACTCGGGTCGAAATATCATACTTATTGTTTGTTAGTGTAGTTGTCTTTAATGATTAGAAATGCCACTGCAGTCGGGATCACAAATAAACGACAGAGTAGCTATTTATATTACAATAATATGAAGCAATTAGATCCGAAATAAAACGCACATTTGAAGAAACTGATCTAACAATATTTCTTTTACTTAAAACACACTTTCCCACGCTTTAGAAAACTACTTACCATAAAATGTATCAATTTATTGCAGATGCACTTACTTACACTAAATTTCTTAGAAAAGCTGGCTAGAATATGATGGCAAAGGTAACCGCACTACGGATCATCAGAGTAGCACAGGAAAAATGGAAGTCGATGCGATGCGTTAAAAGAAATTTTCGCACGATTTCGGATAGGCGACTGAGACAAGAAAACTTTTTAAGCAATTTGTGATTTTTAGCCGTACGAAGATGTTACTGTTCAAGAAAAAAAGAGAATGCGTTGGAGATGTACAAAAAAGAATGAGTAGACTTTGAAGAAAGGGCGCTGGTAAACTGACTGACAAAGTTATTGATAATTTAATAATAGTGTACTATGGACTGGCAATTAGGCAACATCCAGATTCTGCATAAAAAATGAAGGCAGCTATTTGGGCTACATTTCATTATAAATGTTCAACCGACGCAGATCCACGACACATTTATTGTCCAAAAGGTGTAGACAGCCTGTGTAAGTGGTTGCAGCAGCCAAGGTTGAGCTTGCTTCATTCAAACATGACCCTCTCTTGCAAAAAAAAAAAAATCAAGATGCTATTAGGCCGATTTATGAAGTTTTTTCTAGAGTGATTTATTGCAAAGATGCTTTGGAAAAAATTGTCAAAACTGAAACGACTCGTTTAGTTCATGTGTGTAGAAACTAGCTCCAAAAGATTTACCTTTCGACCCATAAACAATTCAACTTGCTACCTACATTGCCGCAAATTTATTCAATGAAGGTTACTTTTCTGTATTACAAATAATGAATGTGGTGGGAATTGCAGTAGGACTTGATGCCAAAAATTTCGTCATCAATTCTGATCGTCAGCGCATACAACGAACAGAGCAGAGTATGTCCAGCGCTGCAAAACTTGCTGTGCTGTCTAAAGGGAAGCAACAAATTTTGCAAATTCAGAAGTATGAAGAAGAAGAAGGATTAATGTATGGTGCTGGAATAGCTGACTAAGTGTATGTTGAACTATTTATAAAAAAATTTGCTGAGAAACTTTGAACGCATTTTTCTCGAAACATGATTTTTCAAATCTGCGTAAGTTCTAGTTCTTCAAGTGTTCAATATATCAACTTAATTCTTTTGTTTTCTTAATGTAAACAGTTTTTATTGGAGGTTATACCTATAATATACTAAAAATTGCAATATTCCACATTTTTATATCCACATACACACAAAAAAGAAATAGAAAATAATCAAATTAAAGTCCAGGTATCTGCCACATTGTTTGCTTTCGACTTATTTGGTTAAATTTAGGTATAACCTCCAACAAATTTAATATATTTCTAACTCTTCTTTTTATTTTCAATTTCAGATCACTTTTACGTATGCTAGAGTTTACGCAGTCTGACCGTGTTTTCTGTGCACATTGCTACCTAGATACAAATAGCGAACGTTATAGTGGTCTTGTCATTAAAGAAAATATATTTTTTAATGTCCAAGTTTTCATATATTTATTAAGAAAAAGCCGTATTTCGTATATCTTTTCCTTTGTCTGAAGAAAAAAGCTTAAAGTTTTTGGACTTTTCCGATGTATATATGTAAACCTCCCCTTAAAATACCTTTTTACCAAATCACTATGATACTTAAATAAAAATCACTACGTATAGAATCTTTTGAAGCAAGAATTTCCTAAAAAAAAAAGTGAGGGTATTGCTGGGAAAGTCATTTTATATTCTAATTTTAAATTCTTGCTTTTACGGACGCACTTAAAAATATATGTATGTATCCCCTTTTTAAATAACTCGGTTAAGTGTTGTGTATCTTAGTAATGCCCGCAATGTACAAACCCTTTTAGTAATTTAAGTATCTTATACGTCCTTTTAAAACGCTTTCTTATCTATTTAAATGTGGGCCTTCAAATTTTCCATCTGCGACAATTGAATGTGACTAATTGGTCGAGATAGAATTAGGCCACCCCTAAGATGCGATAACGCCAGAAAAGTGACTCCGTCATTTATTACAAATAATGTTGCCGTAATTAATTCGTATGTAAATAAGTGCATCAGAGACAATAGCAGGCAATTAAGATAAAATTAGAACACGCTTTATTACCTCAAATAACTGGAAAAATACGCCCGAAAATAATCGCTTTGTTTTATGCATTATTTAATATACAAACAGCTTGTATACAAATATATGGACGTACATGCGTTTTGTAATAATACCAGTTTGTCAAGTTGAATACCAAATGGAACTTCTTTGCGATTAGAAATTTTCAGTTTCTAAAAAAAAATGTACGTTATTAAAATTCCTAGTTTGCTGTCGCTGTTATGTCCTGCTCCAGTTTCTAATGCGCAATATAAACATTGTAATGCATGAAAATTTCTGAGCAGAAATTGTACCGATATGAAATATGCATATGGGCGTCTTTTTAATTTAATGTCGTACAGAAGCTAGTTGACCTAATTTCTTTTTTTTTTTCTTCTTTCTTTATTATTATCATAAAAGACGATGCAGTAGGATGGATCCTATTTCATCGTGTATTTCAACGATCTCTTAATATTCTCTAACAGCCGATGTTGTTTGCGAGTTCGAATTATTTCAACTCAGCGACCCATAAAATCCCAATCCTGTTCCCCTTGTATTCGTTAGGTACATATGACGATATTTTTGTACGATGTAAACACCGACAGGAAATACTATTCACATTTGTTTCCGCAAAATCCGGTCAACTGTCAACCGCTCACAGTCTGTTTAGCACATATACATAGATACATATTATGGCTTTCCAGCAGCCCATATGTAATATCATACGCTCTAAAGTCGACCTTTCATCAAAGGTTTTAGATTTCAAAATGGCCGAACGTAAATGTTGACATGACAGAGGCGAGATTCTAATTTGTAGTTTTATTTGCACCTTTTTTTTTGTTAGATATAGGGTGATTTAATAAAAAAAATAATAGGCTTTAATTCATAATGAGGCACCAATACTTTCAAAAAGTGGACTAACGTCAAAAAACAAGACAAAAATATTGTGAAATTAAGATTCTCTCTTAAAACAATTATCCATATAATATGGCTCTATATCTATTAGGAATTGTTTCTGAAAACTATGTATAGATGTTATGATTCTTTTAAATAATTTTATGCACATATATAAAGATTTTAAGATTGTCGTCTGTCACAGAATGGGATAGTTGCTATCTATATGGGTCTTGTATAATATTGGTGCTTTTCAAAAGCAAGTATCTTGGTAGGGGAAGGTCGGGCAAGATGGGAACATTAAGCTTTAGAACACTGCATCACGATTGCAAATTGATATACAAGGTTCTAAGTACGCCTGTTGTAATCTTTAAACATTTATCTGCTGATGGATGAATTTACAATTTTTCGATGGGTAGTCTTGATGTTGTGAGAAAATTTTGAAAAGAAATGTGTAAATACACCATTTTGCCCCACCATGGGGGCAAGATGGGGTTCTAGCTGAGCCAAGAATGGGACGTACCATAAACCTAGGTAATACGTAAAAAAAAAATAGATTCTTAAAATATTCTTAAAAACATGCAGGAACAAAGCTTAAACCCTTTAAAGCGGAACTACTTGAAATAAAAAAAAAAAAAATACAATAACCATAAGAATATTAAACTTAATCTTCACAATTGAGACAATAGAAGACGAACTCATCCACGTTATTCGCACAGACTCCATGTCCATTGATGGCATTGTATCAATACGTCCCCTTACAATACTAACATTGAGTGTCATCTTCCTCAACAGAAAAACTTGATTATTTCCTTGACGTTTTCTAAAAATCTATCTCTTTGCTTTCCTTACAAAATTCGGCTTCTTGATCGCTTCTGTTTCTTCTTTGTCATTTTTTTTCCTTAACTCTCCTCAGCACTTCTAGTTGCCTTAGGGATTCTCCAGACTTCTATTTTCTTGTAGCAGATTTTTATACGTAGTGTTTGTAAGGATTGTTGTCTTTCCCTTGTTACGCTTTGATTGAACCTGTACTTTATTCCTAACATGAGAAATAGGCATTATGTCTTCGAAAAAGCATAATGGCATATTCAGGCATAACGGATCAGACTGAAGAGTGAGATAATGATGTCCCCATGTTGCCCCATACCAATAGCTCCATCTTGCCTCTTCGGGACATTATCTGGTTATGTTATAATAACATATTAAATATTTGAAATAAACAAATAACACACTATATAAAATACATGCAATACATGTCAATTAATAAGCACAAAAAAGTGTAGTTGTAAATAATTTACTTATGCTTCCGATACTGGCCGTTGAACTCACCATCAAAATAATAACGAAAATCTGGAAATTGCAAAGTTTACGCACAAACAGCAATAACTTTGTTATTACGACTAGTAAAGTTTCCTACATTACAACAAACATAAAACAGCACGTGTCAATATTAAGACTGCTATTATTTGACAGATGCTTACTGCCGTTTTGTAGATAAGACGATGTCCCCATCATGCCTCGTGGCCCCATCTTGCCCCACCCTCCCCTTTATCTTAAATTTTTTTTTGGAAGAAGTATCTGTTATGAATATCGAAGACACTTTCAGGATGTATCTATTCCAGCTCTGTTCGTAATAATGTATGGTGGAATTTTGTGCACATCTGTAGCGCCTTTGAGATTATAGGCAAATCTGTAAGTATATATTTTAGATGCTTACAGGCGTGCAAATAACCTTACATGCGCTACAGATGCGATTATTTTTTATTTATTAATATTTTTATTATTAACCTACAGTAACACTAAAGCAATATTTTAACGATTGAGTATATGATAATGCTGCGAGAACAGCGTAAAAAGAGATCCATATTTATCTATACTTAAAACTTTCTATTTTCCCGAGAAAAGTGAAATCCTAAATCAGTTAGACGAGACCTGACCTTATATGATAAAAAACCGAGCGTAAGTATTTGCGGTTAATATACACGTCAAGAATATTTTCGACGTATTAAAAACATATATTATGTCCGGCGTGCATCGGCATATTTTCCGCGTTAGTAACAAGTAATGGGACACCTACATGCGTCGTTGTTTCTTGTGACATTGGGGGATTTTATGCTGAGGTGTATCGTATTACGGTGTCGTACTTCATCTAATTCGTATCATTCTGTAATATTCAGAAGTTAAAAACAGATCTTTTAATCAATTTTTTTTTTGCTGTTCGGAATTAAAATATTCCAATTTGCATTTCCAATGTTATTAACATATATTCCGATAGCCAACACCCAGAAAATACCAGTTTTTTTTTTTTTTAAGGTATACATACGGAAAAAAAAATCGTAGTATCTTGAAAATTTCCTATCACGAATAGTAATTTCGTATAATTCTTTACCGATGAATACAGTTAAGCTTCATATACATATTAGATCATTAATAACACAACCTACGTGAGTTTTCTTTTTAAATGTGCACTTTTGACAAGGTCAAATGAAAGAAATGTTAATTGTATAGCCGAAGGGGAATCAAGGTCAAACAACACACACACACACGAAATCGAACCAAAGACGTATATTTATTTTATAAATCATACGTCCTGATCTGGAGGAGGTTATATTGTCAATATAAATAATTATTATTAATTAATATATTCTTGACTGTTTTTTTTTATATAGACATATTCTCAATTTCAAGGTAATTCTATGTTTCTTTTCAGTTACATAGTTCTTTCTTTTTATTTTTTTACTTTTCTCAAATCCTTACGCCCCACAATGAATTTACTGATGACATTAATTTATTAATCCATTCATTTTGTTAAGGTATTTCAAATGATTTCCCTTTCGTGTTTCTTTTTTGTAATGGCCAAGATTAGCCTGCGTATGTTATAATAGATAGCACCATTGTATTGCAAAACCGATCAAACTGAGTTTGCTCATCTAGATTAGATTAGGGTTAAGGTGGGCTATGGACCTGTTTCACCGCGACCTTTTCAGATCTATTCAGCAGACTTACTATCGTTTTGACAGCTTTCCTAGCCTACTAAGTAGATCTTTATTTAATTCAGGTTTTTTTGGATATGAAGTTAAACTCTAAAAAGGAAATGTTCAAACACGCAAGAAATCTTAGAGAATCAGTCTCAAACCACGCATTCCGACAGGAAGATGCTCTAAAACGCCTGCTATAATACGCATTCGAACGAAAACTGTTTATTTTGTTTTCCATTTTCGGCGTATTTTCAAATTCCCAAACGGATTTCGATCCGGGGCGCGCGTTTCAAGTAATCCCAGCGTGCGCGCGCGCGCGCCAGGCATTCGGCCCGTGAATCATAAACAACTTAAAACGGCGCGGCCTCCGAACCAGAATAAACGAAGTACGGAGAGATGCAGCAGGCGAATTCTTTCGCCCCTGCTCGCACGAGAAACCGCCCGGCCTTTAACGGTGGGCGTTCTAGAACCTGACATTTTACAATGAATCGGGATGCACTAGCTTCAATGTCATCCCGGCGACCTTTGGATGGTTCTTTTACTCCTTTTTTGCTCGTCGCTATATGGCATTGTTTTCATTCTCGTGCGGTGATCTGTCCTGTTTGCTTTCCTCGGTTCTTTTTTGAGCCTCCTTCGTTATTATTTTTTTGGCATGCCGCTTTTTTTTTCTTCTTTCATTTAACGATTCCGCATGGCCGGGGTATTATTGGAATGATCCTAAGATAAATAAATTTATAAGTGCAGATGGGTCATTCTTCAAAAATAATCATTTTTTTTAGACATCAAACTGGATAGTTTTGTTTAAGGCGACTCTGGACGTCTAAGTTTTAAACTGTATTTGTCTTAAAATAATGTTTGAAATTGCGCCAACGTTTTAATTTTTTTATTTTCTATGTATTTAATTTTTTAAATGTTCTAAGTTTGTTATTAAAAACAAGTTCTAAAATCGGCTCAACGGCGCATTTGAAGACCAATGTCTTAATGACAAAACTTTTTTAATTTTTGAATTTGGACTAATATTAACGCCCGAAACAGAAATATTTATTTTTCTTTTTTCCATCAAATACTGACAGGCCGCCGGCTTCTATCGTAACCTAACGCACAGGCCGATGTTTGTTTTGAGGACGTATCTACGTACAAATGGTCTGCTATGACATCACATAAGGCATAAATATAAGGATATTCAATTCTACTTACAGTACTGCCTTTTTGTGTATTTTACACAACCCCACCTACTTCCTACCTATGTTTTAAATAAGTGGGAAATTCTTAAAATGTGTAAATGTTAATAATAGATAATGTATCTACTTTTTAGTAACGAGTTATAATTATAAATACTAAACCACTTCAATAATTTCCTTGATGCCAATGGTATTATGAAACTGAACTTAAAAGGCAAATAAAAAAATGTACACAGCCATTTTTTCGACTGGGTAAAATGTACCTATAAATTACAATTTCTTTTATATCTGCTTAGATTGCATACCTAGTATCATAGTAATTTATATTGACCGCCCTAGAATTATTTTTGGATTTTGGCGCACTGAAATACGCAATGACAAAGTAATAAAATGTCCAGGTAAGTAGATATGGAACTTACATTTTGTACAATAGAATATTAAATCTTAGAAGAAGCTATTTTCTTTTCGCGCTGATACGAATGTGCTTTCGCCTTTTGACGAATATCATTTATCCATTTTTAGATAATGCGGTTTGCTACTTGTAAGAAAATAAATATTCTTCATACAATAACTGCACTGCTGAGTCGGTTCCAGAGAAAAAACCTTTAGAGGTACTTAACTACAGGTGTGCGATGTCTGTGTGTGTGTTGAGTGAGGTTTGTATGTTTGTGACAGTGTGTGGCACCCTGACTCATTTATCACAAGTTACCCTATAGGAAGTTGTATTATAAAATCATAGATACCGGTATTGAATAACACTCAATGAAACGTAGCGAATACTCTAGACTATCTTAGCAATTGATTTTAGGCACATGTAATATAGAAGGCAAATAATTCATACCATTCAAAAAGACAAGAAGTATCTTTCTTTTCGATCTGACTATCGCTTGAGGTTTATTCCTGCAATCACGTGTTCTACAAATGCTCTTCACATTTGTGCATACCTCGAGATAATTCAGTTTTCGGAAAACAGCAGTTACTCAATTTACAAAATAAGTCACTGATTCTACTGATTCATAGTACGGATTACATTATCAGTGCTATAATTATGTATTTCTGAATTAATAGTATTCTTTGTAGCCTAGTCAATCAAATAAAATTACTGATAGTATCTTATTAATTTGCATTTTAATTTTTGATTTTTCTAAAAGAACCATATGAAATAGTGTTACCCTATACATTCAAGTTCATATGACAGACTAACTAATGTTTGAAAAGATCTGATTACTCGAACCAGTATCATTTCTGTAGCGCACTCAATTCGACGAGTATGCTACCGTCCTAGTTATAGTTGTCCCGGCGGACGAGATCAAAGAGAAAACGCATTTTCCTCTTTCGGACGCTATTTGCTATCAGAAAGAAATGAAAAAAAATGTTTGATATTAGTAAGGACCGCTGACTTATCGCCCTTGACGACTTTTTTATTTTTCCTTTTTGGAAGCCAAATAGAACCAAACAAAAAATTAAAAAAAAAATTTAAAAAAATAGAACGTTGGCGCAATTTTAAATACTGTTTGCAAAACCATCTGTTTATCAAATTTAGAATATTTTGATTGGTATGTCTAAAAACAGCGGAAAAAGATCCGCGTCATCTACTGGAAGAGAATCTCATTAAAAGGCCGTCCAGATTCGCCTTAATATTCAATTTTACTGCAAAAGTTTCACACCAGTTAAGGCCCGTAAACTCCAAAATAGCAGAGGATCGAATTGTTTTATTAATTTTACCTTTTTTTCAAGGAAATACAAAAACTTATACCAAATTATTCTGGAAGTTCAATCCAAAAATAGCTTTTCGCTAAACATCTATCGAAATTGCTTTATAAAACTTAGTTTATTATTCACAAAAAAACCCAAAGATGACCAAAATATATTATCTTTGTTTAAAAACTAGAATATTTTTTTTGTGAAAGAGAATAAATATTACATCATACTAAAAATTAATTTTTTAGTAAAGTTGTTATAATTTGTTTCGTAATAATTTTAAATAGAGTGATGTGTGTCTTTTAATTTATTTTTTTACATTTGTATGCATCAGAAGATAGTAGACTCCCTCGAAAACAATCCAGAGGAATGATATTCCTTTAAATTAAACAAAAAAGTGTTTGGAATTACATTGTTACAAATTAATTTCCGGAACAAATACACCTTATTTCTGGTACAGAGTACCGTTTTAGAGTATTCAGAGCAATTACTTACAACATATAAGAATATTGGTATTCGAAATAAATTATAATGGAAAGACAACAAAGGAATACCTAAATGGAATATTCTTTTGTCCCTAAATACCTGATGTAAGAATGAACAGATCACCAAATGTAACTCTCAAAATTCTTGATAAACAAACTCCCATGAGAAAACGTATTGCTGTGGCCTGGCACCCCGGTTTTCGTAAATTCTGTGATCTTATTTCTCTGATTTGCCTTTATCAATGTTTCGTGGGAGTTTGCTCAAATTCGTTATGTTAATTTTTGTATAAGAGTTAGTTATTGAGTTAATTGTTTAATTTATTTATTTAAATGTTCAGTTGTTTAAATTAATTTCACTCTTTATTATATTTTTATTTGCTCATGTTGTTCAATGTCCTTCTTTGAGGAGTTCTTCTATGATCTTTGTGCGTTGCAGCGCACGCAGCTGTAGAATTTTATATGTATGCGATTGTTAAACCTTGTGAGGGGCCAGTTCTTTGAAAGATGCCGTGTAAGTACTTGTAATTTTATTTGTATTGCTGCCATTTTGGTATTTCATTTATATTTAAAGATTTGTTTCGTTAATTCTGATTTATATCATCCATCAAGGAACTCGCTTAGTAATAATTGGTATTATATTCTTGTGTGCACAAATTAGATATAGGATCATTTATTATTTAAGTTCTGGAAGATATTTTTAAGTTTAAAGAGTTAATTTTTGTTCGTTTTTTAAGTTTGCTGATTTGTATTTTATAATTAATCACTTCGGGTTGGGTGAATAGAAGCATTGTGCTTGTATTAAAATTTTCTGGTGTAAATTTACTTGAATTGTCCACGTTTAATTTAGTTTGTATTTAATTTTTGAAACCACGTGGATTTTTGTGTAAAAAGGATTATCTTCCTGAACTGTTTTGTCTTTTGTTTGATAAAGGATTTGCATTGTCCTTTTGTAAATTAGAGTCTAATGCAGTTTTTGATTTCGGCCAGAGCCCTAATCTCATGGGTTTTTTTTTTGCAATTTGTAACTAAATGTTTTTTTTTTTATTTTGTTTTATATAATAAAATCATTGATTGTTATTAATGTCATTCTAAATTCTGTTCTTTTATTTTTGATTAAGCCTTTTCAAATTTTGGAGTAATAAAGAAAGTCAGATTTCTTTCACCCACAATTTACTTTTCGTGATTAGTTTTAATTTGCGAGGGTAACCCTGAGTTTAATTGTTCTTTTGCGCCCTTTAAGATTTTTATCCGCTGAGCTAGTTAATTTTTACATTTCATTTTGCTTTTTCTTTGGTACCATCAGTACACAGCAGTATTTTAATTTTTTTTTTTTTAAATGATTCATAATATGACAATCTAGCCATTAAATAATTGTTGGGCAAATAGAGATACTATCATTGTTAACTAATAATTTAAATAAATAAATCTACAAATGCCAATTCATTAGAAATGCTATTTAAATTGATTTCGCCTTTACTTGATGTAAATCCATCATGACTAATGAAAGTATCGAACGTGTAGCCATTAGACATCGCCTATGAAATAATTTATTTGTGTTGAATTTGATATTTTACTTTGCAATTTATTTGGGACTAGGAACATCGATTGTTTGCAATTCAAACCTGTATTTTTTTTTTTTATTAGGAAGAAATATGCTTGTTAAACCACTATTGCTTTAAATAACTTTTTAAATTTTTAAACCTAATAAATATTTCTTTACCGCTGTTTAATAATTTATTCGGATTAATTCTTTAATTAAATCTATTAACGATACAGAAATCTTTTTCTAAGTGAATGGATTCAAGTTACAGCATAATCTCATA
The DNA here is from genome assembly GCA_004143645.1 of Protaetia brevitarsis. Lineage (NCBI taxonomy): Eukaryota > Metazoa > Arthropoda > Insecta > Coleoptera > Scarabaeidae > Protaetia > Protaetia brevitarsis. The sequence continues at coordinate 3,811,579 of RXPK01000153.1, read as the reverse complement.
TCTACTAAACCCAAGAGATATTAGCAACTCTACCGATATTTTAAAATGGCGTCTGCGTATTTTCCTCCAAAATACACTCGTCCCCAGCTCGAACTTACTTTAAAATCGGGGAAAAAAAATAACGGACTTTTACATGGCGCACAGTCATACGATAAATTTGGATATACGCGCGGTGATACAGATATACCTGGACCCGTAGTTTCTGGAAGTAGGTTAATATGAATGAGAATCACGGAAACCGGCGTCTATATCATGACTCAAAATATTATTTTTGAATCACCGCTTAATTTTAGCGGTTTATATACATGGGAGCCACGTCTTCTCTGAACCAACGGCATCGATCCGCGCTGTTTACTGCTAATCGGACAGAATTCGTGTTTCTTTTTACATTTTCCCAATCGATTACATTTTTTCTCTCTCTCGCTCTGATGAATGTAATTAAGGCATTAGGATGCGCTAGGCGATCGAGTTGTCAAACGTGTATGTTATAATTTATTATCCAATCTGAATGTGTGCAGCGTAAATTTCAATTCGAGCTCGTTCGTTCTCGATTCTGTTAGAGATTAAATCCAAGTGAGATATAGTTAAATTATTAGGTATAGAGAGGTTGTTTACGGTTGGGAATATTTATAAACGCCGCATCTATGAATTTAAATTAACTTCGTTTGTGCTAAAAATAATATATACAGTGACCGGCATAAATATCGCAACATACGGGATTTTTTTTTATTATTAAAATATACTAAAACTTTTTTTTGGGGGATAGGTTGTGCATGGCTGGGAACCCCAAAACCTATTTTGACACACGTCACATGACCACTAGTTTGGCGGTAAATTTAAAAAATATGATGTCAATCTTCAAAAAGTGAGGTTAGATGACATGATATCAAAAAAAGTTATTTGATAAAGTTGTTTAGAATTCAATTCTGAGGCTGTGTGCAAATGTGAAGATACTTTAAAAAAATTAAAAACCGCAATTTTTCCAAATATTGTTTAATTGAATTACATATTTCCATTTTTTTTTCGTTTCTAGCAGCTCAACTACAGTGATATTTCTAAATTTGATTGACACTCAAACACAATTTTGTCAATTTTTACATAATTAACACAGTGAAAACTGAAAAGTACACTTTCGTAATGACAATAGTTGTTGCAAGGGACTGTATCCAGAAGTAATAAATAAAATTTTACAAACATTTTTATTTAAACCACTTAATAAACATTTCTTTTATTGAAAATTATAACACTTTTGTCATAACAGTACATGCGCGCACCGAAGGTATTAAAGTAAGTTTTGAAACTTTTTCAAATAACTTTTTTGTCATGTAACCTTACTTTTTGGAAATTCATGGCATATTTTTTAAATTTATCGCCATACTAGCGATCACGTAACGTATATCAAACTAAATTTTGGGATTCCTAGACATGTACAACCTATCCCCCTAACAAAAAATTGGAATATTTTAATAAAAAAAAGTACCATATGTTGCAATATTTATGCCGGTCACTGTATATATATACATACATATAATGATAATAATATATCTTATAGGGGCTAAAGTTATTATAACAACTGAAGGGTTTAGGCTTATTGTGATACCATGATAAGCCTCCCCAAAATATTTCAATTTTAAATTGAATAGTGGACAGTTTTATACATTTTTTCTAAAACTTTAAAACAACTCATCTCATATCACGTTATTACAATAAGCCCTTCAATTCAATGCGAAACAAAAGTGCATCAGAGACCTATTATAAAAGCGTTTGCGAATGCAGATTTCAATTACTTCTCTCTAATCGAATGTAGATGATTTACAGGTAAATAGTAATATAGAAAATGCCGCTCTTAAAGTTTATTTATTAATCGCGAAATACCGTGCAACTAGACCGTAATATTCCGTTAATTTTCCAAATTATTAATGAATTTAACACACATATACAAACGTAACGAGTGCAGATAGGAAAGTGAAAGGTGTGCCTGTTCACATTTATTTCGTGATATTATTAAAGCGTAAATTAATTAGCTTGTGAAACAAACCGATTTAAATAATTTAAATACGTGCGACATACACTATGTAAGAGCTAAGTTATTCCAGGTGTCTCACTTGAAGAAGAATTCGCTACCGTAAAATGTAATTAATCAGGACTTTTCTCTTAAATTCTAGTTTTATTTACATATTAAGGGTTTCAGATTGCCGAATAATGCCTTGTATCTGAAGTTTTCTGGAAGTCTAGAAGCCCAAATAAACATGTTTGACAAAAAAAAATATTTCACATAAAGAAAATTTTATTTAAATTAAATATAATAGCTTAAGATTGGTGTTAACATGATCAGAACATTTCTTTTATTAAATCAAACGTAATTCGATTGTTTTCAACTTCCTTAGGTAATTCTAATAATATAAATAATAATAATTTAGTGTTTTCAATTTCTTTTTGAGTATAGATTAAAAAATAGTATTAAATTAATATGAAGCATTATAATATAAATCCGTAAGTTTTTCCTTTTTCAATCCGATAATTAAAGCTTTATTCTTTATTAACATAGCAATTGTCAGAAAATTTCGTCGAAATATGTATCTTGATCATTCTGATACTGCGTTGAATATCTCAAAAAATGACGACTGTTAAAACAAGCAAGTTTTAATTGAGGAACGCAGTGGAAAGGTGTATGAGTAACGATTTTAGAAGAAAAAAAGAGTTTTATTCAGGTTCATCTTAAACATTGACTATTATTTTTTCAAATTAGATTTTTGGTAATGACCAAAAATCTAATTTTAGTGGAAACGTGTTACAAGTGTGTAACACTTTTCTACTGACCCCTTCAGTCATATATTACGAACAAATAGCAACATACACAACTGACATTGAAACTAACATTGAAAATTTTTTTAAACTGATATTTATATTTCATTATAGTAAACAACTGTCTTTATCATAAATGTTTCTAAGTATAAATTGCTTGCTTGAAAACATTTAGTTATTTATATTAATTATTGGTTAGTAAAAAAAAAAAAATACGTTAGTACACGCCTAGAAAGATGACGTTAAATCACTCAAAATAAATTTAATTAAACGCGTTGATGGACCTAACAATATTTTCATTTGACTTTACATAAATTAACTGTTGTTACAGTAAAAAAAAAAAAAACTTGTTTTAGTTAACATAATTTTGTTGAATTAATGAAATATATCAGTTGTTTGAGGTATGGCACATTAACTCAAATAAAATTACTAAAGTGTTATGTTAATACAAGAGTTTACGAGATTTAATTAAATGCCGGATTTTTTTTGTTGAACTTGCTTACTTCATTCTTTAGGTGTATACATAATTTTTGATTTCGTCAAACAAAACTGATATTGAAATTTTGATGAACTATTTTTTTCATTCGAAATTACTTTTATGATCCTTTGGAAAGATAGGCAATGGGATTAATGGTGATAAATTGTACTTAATGTGTTAATATCTTCCTTATAAATGATTAAATCTTTATTATTTTTTTATTTAGAGCATTTCTTTTAAAATCCTTAAGACGGGGACACAGATTTATGTTTAATATCACCTATATAAGCATGTTTATAAACTGGGTGATATCGGAACTTCCGTATAGTGTCGATAATCAGCAATTAATGTTTAAGAACCGAAGGCAGTCACGAAAGGTTAGCTATCTACCAGATATACATACATAAATATTTTGATATAAATGTTTATTGTAAGGTTACCGCACTTAAGTAGAGCCGTCCGCGTGTGTTTATATAAAGGAAATATTTACAAAACAGTAGTCAATCATCCTCGCTTTGGACAGTCACAACGATAATATGGTAATTGTTTTTCCGCAATAACAGACATGTAGATGGGAGATGTATTCATTAGATATTTCTCGGAAAGATCAGTGATATTAAAATTCCTTTAACGCATAACGTCCGTCGTATCGATGTTCAGATTCTACAACTATAAATTCCAAATAATAATAATTAATAATCATAATTCCAAGGGTGTTTGCTTCTTAATTAGAACTACTGTTGATAAAGAACATTACATTCATCTCTGATGGAGATGGGTAGATATGACGATACGCAATAGGGAGTAATATTTTGCCTTGTTACGCCTGTCTGATCCATTTTGTACATACGTAGAGATTTTTTCAAATAAATTGATAGTGCTGTAGGTATCTCTAATAATCCGCAACATGTTAACGTTCATAGAGTTCAATGTTCTCATTCAACCTCACGGGCGTAACATTCTTAATGTGGTTTATAGAAGCTACATGTGATTTACCATCATATGCAGAACTACACAGATATATACAAGCCAAGGATGACCGAATAAGCTTGCCACCTCTAACAGCGTATTGGTTCATATACCTATATATTAGTTATCTGTATTACTAGTATTATTTTGCCCAAAAAAAAAGATTCTTTTAAAATTGTAATTTAAATATTAAAAACATATCTCGTTATAGAGTTTTTTTTCCAAGTAAGCTGTAAAAGATGCAAAATATACCTGCCATAAATTACGATACAAAACGTTATATATTACTGTCACTAATTACGTGTAATATCGTTTGATTAGTATGTATGACGTTATGTTAAACAAGATTGCCATAAATTGCGACTGCATCCTCCATAACCGCGGATTCTCTCACGAGAAACGTCGCCTGAGGTTTTTTTTATTGTTTTGGAAAAATTCGAGCAAAACAGAGTAAAATTATACAATGTTGTACGCAATAATGATCACTGCGCTGGCTCTCCATACAGGAAGTGCCTTTTAGTCTTACTAATTAAGAAAAAAAAAGATCTGTTGATACATGTTGTAGTACAGAGAATTAAGGACCTTTTGAATGAGTGATCACAAAACCCATCTGGGGATGCTGAACGCGTGGCACCTTAAACTTATAAATCCGGCAATCTGGGGGCTTTTGTGGCTCCAGAAATGTTTTTAAATCGTCAAGCACGTCTTCAAAAGTGCCCCCTTGAAGTTTGGGGATTTTATATAAATTACAGTAGGTAAAGAGTTATTTCATGTGGCTCGATTCAATTGAAACGCTCTGTAGGTATAATACGCGTGTTATTATACCATGAAACTATCACAAAAATTATCTTTAATGCCTGTTGGGAACCTGAAAAAGTGTGTTATCGCAGGTGTTTCTGACAAAAGTTAGTTTTTCGATATACGCGTCAAAAAAAAAAATTATCATTGTCCGCTTTTAAGCAGAGATAGTAAATAGATATTTTAACGTCAGGTAGCATTCGCAAGGTCACAATAATACAGGCATTGATAAATTTATACTCCATTCATTATGGTAAATTTTTATTTGGTCGCAAACTAATGCTTTCCGAGTTTAATTATTTTTTATAATAATACCATTGCATTTAGGACACAACTTGTTGTAATGCTTATGCGGGCCTAAAATCAATACGAAAAACAATACATTAGATGAGATATCCAGTTATCTACGGATCCAAATAAAACTTCTGGATTTTCTATTAATATACATCGTTTTACAGAAGCGTATGCGTACACGCAAAACACAACGAACCGAAGTTATAAATATACTTTCATCATTAAAACGCAGCCTCCAATTAAATATGTTTAAAACGTATGCAAATCGAATTAATAAAACTAGTAATTATCCATAAAATCCGTAGCAAGAGATATAGGCGAAAGCCATAAAAAGCGACGTATCTTAATGGAAATAATTTGTTTATATTAAAACGATAAGCGAAATAGTCTCTGGGGAATCAAAGAAAAATTGCACGTCCTAGTTTTTTCCTTGTACCCAACAGAGATTCAACAACGCTGAAACAATAGCCTTAATGTTCCAGAGTTTAATTGTAATACAAGTTTTCTAATGATAATGCGGTGAATTGTTTTCCTCGCGGCATGGCTTTAGAAAACATTCCCAAGTATGTATTTATGTAAACAAATGACTATAAAGTATACAACTGACCATGAAACTGGTAGGTACGATTTCATTATTAACGAGATAATCGGCATAGTTTAAGTATGACACACGCTGTTCGATTGATCAGGAAAATTATTGTATGCAAATATAGAATCTATCTCGCGTGTGGATGTGGGTGTGCGGAGCCGGTGTTTAAATATTTTTGAGGGGTGGTGTATACGCAACATTCCAATATTGGCACGACTTTTCCCACATTACAGGAATCTCGTCCTAAACTGGGATAAAAGAAGAAACCTATTCATTATGCAAGTGAAAGTGCAATGAAAATCAATATGATGTTCGTTATGGAGCACCAAATATGTATGCAAGGCTGAAAATTTTCTCTGCACATTTCTCACGCGAATCAGTATAAGGGAAATCTAATTAGCGATATCATTTTTTTTTTTCTTACTGCATTACATCACATCTGCTTGCATAAATTTAGAGATTATAAATAGAAACGAAACACAAACCCCTGCATAAATCTGAAGGATGACAGATACTGCTGCATCCGTGTAATAAGAAGGAGGGTGGAGTCTGTGCCTCTTTAATTTTTATTTTTAGTTTTAATTCGTTCCAAGACTGTTTTACAAATGAGTAATAGCGAACATCCAGTTGTAGATGTAACCTGATTAGTACAGTCGATAGTTGGATAATTGGATCGTCCACATTCTTGACTTTTAAAATCCCTCTTGCACAATGCAAAACACCAATTAAAATTAGAAATGCAGCGTGATGGTGTTAGACATCGAAGTGAAAAAGAAAATTTCTGCACTTATATACGCGTACAACTGATAGACTCACGTAAATGGAGCCTATAAATTACTGATCTAGTTCATGCGTTACCTAACAATTTAAATTTATAATGAACCCACCATCGTCTAAAACCAATTAATGCATAGATACTTGGAGCAACAATCTATTACAAAATATTTAAGTATCATGCTCCTCTATTATATTTTATTAAAGATGTGAGTATGCACGATCCTATTAGAATTTTAAATACTTATAATAGCAGTTTACAAAAAAAACATAGGATCTAAAATATAGGTATCTCACATACATATAGATTAGTGACTGGATCTACAAAGGGTTGCTTGTTTTTTACGATGCATTAATTAATTAATTAAAGGATGTTGAGGCTGACTACAATATATACGTAAAGAATAAAAACATACCCTTCAGGTATTATCCCTGTTAAAGAACACTGTCAATTTTATCAAACACACACAGAGAAATTGTTTTTTTGCTGTTCTTTTAACGATCTATTGCGAGTACGAAATGGTATGCAAACAATTTTAATTCATTCACTGCTTGGAGAAGGGATGATTTTTACGTATGAAAAGCGATACCAACATGAAATCCAAACACGTCCATATACTCAAACGCAAATATAGACTGCGAAACACACCCCTTACCGAACAAAACGCAACTGGTATGGGATAAAATGTTCCAAATTTACGCATGCGTACAGGGAAAATTAACATATGAAGGAAAAAAAATAATGTCATTAGGTACATATTTTCTAATCACACGTATAATCCAAAATATTAGACGTAAACCTCCCTACTAATATCATTCGTGCATAGTCGAACATTTTCGGTTCTATAGCAGGCATACGCGAAAAATTAGACTTAACAAATAACAGCTTCATTTACACTCTTATCTGTATTAATATTCCTCATTATAAAATAATACATTCTTTAAACTTGAATTAAACCATTAAATTTAATTCTTAGGACAAATTAATTTAGGACATTTGACTTCAATAATCAGCGTTGTCACATCTCCTTTATTATTGTTTTGATTTGTAGAATTCAATTAGCAAGTTGCTGCAGATATAGCAGATTTAAATATTTATTCTTGATAAAATGTTATGCCATACGAATAAAATGAGTTTGCTAGTTGTAAAAATAAGAATTTGCTTCTGTACACATCGTTGTTCTATAGATTTTGACAACTAATCGAGCAACATCGGAAAATCTGACAGATAGGTGTCATCATGACGTGAACCTTAACCTTAGTTGTATGTAAATAGTAAATATCAAAATTACGATTCATATATGATTTCCCCGGTCCGTAATGTGTTTACTAGAAGCTGTAAATTTCTTTTGACCATGGCTAAGAGAAATTACTCCGATTATGAAGGTTTTAAGAAGGTACTGAAGGAGGCCCAAAATATCGTTGCATTAACAGGGGCCGGAGTGTCGGCCGAATCTGGAATACCGGTTTTCCGAGGCGCAGGTGGATGGTGGAGGTCGCACAGGGCCACTGAGTTAGCGACTCCCGAAGCCTTCCAAGCAAATCCGGCATTAGTGTGGGAGTTTTATCACTACAGACGAGAGGTAGCTTTTAAGAGTGCCCCCAACAATGTAAGTGATTCATTATAGATATACTGTTTGGGACATAATATGTTAATTTAAGGCGCATATAGCGTTGGCACACTACGAAGAGAAATGTAAAAACGAAGGCCGTAAATTAACTGTCATCACTCAAAACGTCGACGGATTACATTATAGAGCAGGGTCCCGCGAGGTAGTCGAATTGCATGGGTCATTAACCAAGATCAAATGCACTAAGTGTGATCATATCGATGTTAACATTGAGAATCCCATATGTGAGGCACTCAGGGATAGGGGGTGAGTTCCAGGATTGATGTATAGAAATTTTTTCCATAAAGATTAATTTTGTAGTGATCCCATTGCAAATGAAACTGAGATTTCTCCAATACCTGTGGGGGATTTACCAAAATGCCGAAGGTGTAATAGTTTGGTACGGCCATATATTGTTTGGTTTGGTGAAAGACTAGATTCTGATACTTTGGATCGTGCAAGTATGCTATATTTAGTTTTTTCTTTGAATAGTGAGCAGAGAATTTGAATTTGTAGTGTCTAGTAATGGTAGTAAATCCTAATTTAAATTGTCTGTAATAAGGATATATTTAATTGAATAGAAATTGGGGAACACAATTCCTAAAGAGTAATAAGATGTGTTTATTTTGCTAATATTTACTAGTGTTGACAAGTTTTAAATTCGAATTTATTATAGTGATGACAATAGAAGAATGTGACCTTTGCCTTGTAATTCGGTACATCATCTGTCGTCTACCCTGCTGCTATGTTTGCTCCAAGAGTAGCGGAGAGAGGTAAACCAGTAGCAGAATTTAATATAAATGAAGAACCAGCTAGTGATGACTTCCAGTACGTACATAGAAGCTATCGAATGATGTGTAGTATTTATTTATTCTTTTTTACATTGATTTAGATTTCACTTTCCTGGACAATGCGGAGTAACCTTGCCTAAGGCTTTGGGAATCGACTTGAAGTGATGTAAATATAAACTAATAATGTCGGTTATAAAGGTTTTTATTATATATGTATATGGGAATTAATAAATATTTTCATTTGACAGAGGAAACATTTTAAAAAATATACAACAACTTTTATACTTTGCTTTTTACATTCGCGGGTCTTTTTTTTTGATTGTTTTTGTATTAAACATAAATTATAACTAACAAAATAATATTAAAACGTCAAATACAAGGAAGATAATACAGCGTGATCAAATATTAGGGGTGGGATAACTTGAAGGCCATTCGATGGACGACGATATTGTAAGAAATTTAAATAGTTGATCCTCATATATCCCAACTGAAGAGGTGATGCTTCACTAACATGTCTCTTACGCCGTCCTTTAACGGTTGATTATTATTCTCCTTCTTCACCGGCAACTCCCAATCAGGATTCAGATTGAAAGATAATTGCGACAATATACGGATATCGCATTTAATCTGCACCCATCCCGGACTGTAAACGAACGACCAAGGATGATACCTGCAATTATCTTGATTATTTGAAGCAATTAGAATTCGTATAATCGTGTACCATTTTTGAACCACATCGCTACAGGAACACAATACTTCCAACCAGAGATGCAGGACTTGCTCGTTCAATCCGAGGCAAATCAACGATCGCAATTTGACGTCCATCTGCGCGTGTGCATTGTCGTGTGATAAATTTATCGATTGTACGCAACGATACAATAACTAAAATTCATGAGAATCACATTATTATGTGCAAAAAATTAATATTTTCTTGTTAGAACCTCCTCTGGTGTTAACACTTTCCCATCTTCGTCTAGACGATAGGTTTTACATAGCACTAGACGACTGTATACGGAATTAAAATCTTTTTCCACTTCCTTTGTAGCTGCTTCTTCGATAAAAAGCCACGGGTGACAAGGTCCACCTAAAGATAATTCCCCTATATTAATAGATATAACTAAATAACCATTTCAATAAATAGTAAAATTGGTAAAAAGGAGAGCCAGTAAAATGCAGAGTTTTAAAATGTTGTTTTTTTTTTCATATTGTTGTTTTAACTAATCTACACACAGTTTTTAGGGCATTTTGGCTCTGCTGATTTTAAATTTTTCGCCTCAATTAATGAATATGATTTATTCACCTAAAAAATTTGGTCGCTTCATTCCATGTTCTAACACTTGCTTCATCACCGGACACAATGTGCCACGCACTAAATCTGTTACAGTTTCAGAAATGCTGTCGTCACCGGCGCTGCTGTATTGTTTACTTCTTTCGTCTAGGAGTTCAACAAATTTCGCTGGAAACCAACCTACGAGAATCCATTCCTTCTTCACAAGAATATTCACCAAAAACTAATCAAGAAATTCACCTCTTAAACCGTTTAATTCGCCTACCCAACAGTGCTCGTCTTTCTGCGAGATTATCGTAATGATATCGTTTTTACGAAAGCCTAGTTCATCATCGTCATGCCTCTCAAAGTCTGTGAAAATTAAATAAGAAGGATCAGCACAGAATAAAATCAGTCGCGTTCATACCTAAAAGAGCCTTGGCCCTCCTTTTCCTGTTTTTAGATACGTTGATATAATTTGTGTGATCCGTGGAGTGACTTTCCATCGAATAATCGGCGATTAATGATATTTCCGACGATAATTTGGGATCGACCTGCAAGAAATGCCTCGCGATCTGAAATTATAATCACAATTGTAACTTTAAATCGGGCGTATGAGGGCGTACCTACTTGTAGAATAGCCTCTCTTAAATCGACTAAAATCTCGGTTTGTTTGATATTTTTGCATTTTATATCGTCTCCATTCGTCTCGTTGAAGAGCAATAATTGTATTACGGATTTGTTCTTCTTAACTTGGCGCCTAAAAATAAATAACCATTTTTTTTTTAAATCATATTTCGGACGCAAAAGGTAATTCTAGTAAGGAAGAAATTAGCCCAGAGAATTATTTCGATTAACTCAATATGTCAGCTTCAACACAAGAAAGATCAGAATTTCTCAAGAAAATTAATTGTTTTAGACGTTTAATAGATATGAAATGTAAATGCAGAAGTTGTACATACATTTATCAAGGAGTGCAATCATGAAAACAAATACAAATAAATAAAACAAAATGTTACTTATTTAAATAAACCACAGTTCAAAAATTACCTTGCTAAATGTTGTTTAGGCAAATTCGGTGCGGCTTCTGGATTACCAACTAAGGCCCCTTGATCGGCCATCAAATAAGCCAAATGCCTGCGCCTATAAGTCTCGATCATAACTTCATTTAATGAATTGGCAACTTGCATGGATATCTATAAATATTTTTCATATAAAAGAGTTTAATGCATTTAAATGGGTCACCACTATTTTTCGCCCGAAAAACGAAGCATCTTCAAGTGTTCAAAATTCTATGAAATCAACGCTATTAGAAACGGGAAACATTGATTTATTTTTTTTTTTAATTAATCTTTCGGGCGGAAATCGGTAGCGACATTCTCAAGAAATTACACCTCTAATAGCTTATCAACATCATCCATATCGCCTGGAATGTCTGAGAGGGCATTGAAGATTTCCGCAGAGTTTTCCAGGGTCTTCAAATGGGGCTCCTTCATTTTTAACATTCCCAATGTAACTTGAAAGAGCACCAGGGATCCTTCAAAGAAAAATAGGTCCCACATCCGTAATAATATTTTCATATGCACTACGCTTGCAAATAACGTCAGAAACCAATGTAAGGTTATTAGGGACAGTTCGATGTCGTGATTTTTTAAGGTTTCGTCTATATCAGGTAAGTAATTCATAATTAAGGTTCTAAGTACTCTCTGGTCCGCTTGTATTCCAATTAGAGTGGAACTATAATAGGAGGCAGGCAATAGATCTTCAACAATCGTCACCATAATCCAAAAGGCATCTTCCTCTTCAAGCAATAAAAGTAATGAAGCCACAATCATTCCCGTACCTTGGCAATATCTAGAAATTTATAAAATCATAATCCGCAATGATTTTTCTTAAAATTAAACATCATACCCAATATCCGGGTATAACCAAGCTAGGCCCCTTAATATTCGCCTTAGCCTAGGAATTCCAGTGCTATTTATATGGCTAAAGCAAGCGTTAGTAGGCATTGTATGTAAGAGATCTTTCTCGATTTGTTTTGAGGTCATTAAGGAATCATTACTAGACATTTTAACTATATCTTTGTAACTCAATTCTGATTGCTGCTTTTTCTGTAATGCTCCAGACATTCTCAACCACATCTGTGGTCTCAAAGAGTGAGGTATACCGTTTTTCACCATAACACGTAATTTATCTGTCCTTGGCAGTCGTATTTCAACTTTATCCCATGTCAAGTCAGATACCTCCTTGTTGTGGGAGAATTCTAGGTGAGCCACCCATTGCAATCTAATAAGGAATTAGGTTTAGGAACACTAAATCACAATAAAAACTTTAATCCAACCTATGCTGTGCGTCTTCAACAAAAGGAATCCCTAGTAACTTATTAGAGTTCTGCTCTGGACCATCTTCTTCATCAACACGAAAACCAAATTCATCGAACCTAAACTCAACCTTATATAAGCATTCTTTTAACACTAAAAGCAATGTTTTTCATTACCTATATTCAGGTTGCGAATTCGGGTCGTCAGGTACAACAGATAACTTTGCCATGAGATCCTGGGGCCACATACTAGGCGTCAGAGCGGAAAATGGTCCACCTGGGCTGGGTGTTAATAAAGCTGTCATGTTAAGGCCTTCTGCAAACCTGTCAGTCAAGGAATCGTCGTCCAGGTCATCTTCCGAAATAGCTAGCTCCAGTTCGCGTTTCTAAAGTGCGGACGTTCTTTAAAAACAAAATCTCTTAACACTGATGAAATACCAACATTGTGATCCTCTTTCCCAACGTAACCTTCATGGTCTCTGTGACTAAACAGCGATTTTGCAATATCCATCTTCCAAAAGAGGGGTTAATTTGTCCTTGGATTTTATAGTTTATATGTTTATGCGGTGTACATTATAGTTGCTTAAATCTTGTGTAGGGCCGCTGGTTATTTATATTTTGATTTTATGAATGAGTTATTTGAAAGAAACCAAAAAACATTACGATAACGTCAGAATTGGTAATCATCTGTCAAAAAAGTTAGGTTAGGAATAAGATACCTGTCAGGAGTTAAAACGAGTTCAAGCATTTGACACTAGATGTCTTTATCGTGCTGCATTTACAAAATTCTATAAAGAAAATACGATTTATTTTCGCAACATATGTTTATTTAATTTTTAATGACAATATTTATATAATTTTTAATATTTACTTTTAATACTGAATAAATAAAAAATAAATATGTCACTATATGCTCTGTAAATACTATTATTACCTTACTATTTTGCAATAAACCAATCGTTTTTATCTGTTCTGTGCTAACATTTCTCGTTGCACATTAACCGCGGAATAGATTAGTAGTAATAGTAGTAAGTAAAGAGGAATGTAATTCTTACTATTTTAAATTAATTTTGATAATTATTATCTTTTCGCGGGGTTCGATGGATGTGCTCTATCTTATCGGCCGCACTAATTATTAGGAAATGGATTCTAGTGGATTCTAGTATCACGAATGACGTTTGGTAGAATGTTTTTATTTGGGAGGAATTGATATGTTCGCAGTTATATATGTCGTTTTTAATAAAAAGAAAGAATGATCGAAAAGGAAGTAAGTTGAGAGAGAATTTAATTTACACCTAACGTAGATGTCTCCGTTGAGAAGCCTTTTTTGGGTCAAGGAGTGAAATTTTATATTTATAATGATATTCGAAAATTGCTCTGCATGCATTTAAGTGTATCGTAGTGTTTTCGCATAACCAGTGTATTTGCGACTAATTCATGTGGAACACAGTTGAGTGATAGTTGAAAGAAGTAAAGGAAAGTGGATGGTTTTTAGAGACTGATTAGCTGTACCAGTCCTCCCTCAGATGATTTGCGCTAAGTTACTTGGTTTTTCTTTTAGATCTAATTATGTTTCAAATACATTGACAGTGACGGGCATTAGTTTAACAGAATGACGAGCCAAAATCTGCACAATTCTTCACTGACTCAGGTTAGTTGCCGATAAGGCTGATGGTGATACCGTGAATGTCACATCTGTGATATTTTCCAGAGGTATCAGCCGGTGGAATTTAGACCTTTCCAAGATTCAGGTGATAAGTGGGCTTCTACGAACGCAACACAAACAAATACTCCCCCCACCGTTCCTGCCAGGGGTGTCAAAAGAAACAATCCAAGTGACTGCGTACGGACACATGATACTAGCACAAGAGTTGTTAATCGGGTATGTAATATCACTTCACATACTTAAAGTCATTGAAAGTAAATTGCTTCAAATGACAGATTTCCTTATTTAAGTAATGATATTTGAGAATGTTGGTGTACTATACATCAATAATTTAGATACATGATATAAAGTCAGTAACAATGGTATGTATGTATATAAAAAATAAAAGCAAATGGATTTCTTTTTAATAATTATTCATTGTGCATGAAAATATTGCATAATAAATGTGTATTGTAGAAATAAATTCGAAAAGCAGCTTTCTATAGGAACTGTTTACATTATCATTATAGTAGTAACAAGCATGAATGAATATTATGTAGTTTAAATTAATGCTGAAGGAGTTACTGATGCAGCCGTTTTGAATTCCATGTTTATCATTGTTTGTTGCTTATTTTTTCTTGGCAGGTTTTGCGTCATAATAGTACATACGAAACGAGTCAGTATTCTACTGTCTTTTAACTGTTATCATGTTGTTTATAATTACATAAGATGACTAAGTAATGAAACCAGGATTGTGTTACCTTTAACCACGCTTAAAGAAAACTATAACGCGAATGCATGTATATTAATAAGAACTGAGGTTTCTAGGAATATTTGGAATGACCTGTTAGTGTAGCAGATCTTTTTGCTGTAATGCGTCTTTTTAATTAGAATCAACCAGAACACCAAAATATCGGTTTTATTCTGCATTCAACAAAATTAATATTAATTCAATTACTTATATTATTCAGCTACTTGGGGGGATAATGGGATATTTTATTATTATTATCACATTTGCTTATAAGCTTTATTTTTCATTCCAACACCCAATATATTATTCTATTTTTCAATCTGTGTAAAGAAAGAACACAATTTTGCATAGCAGTCTTGTATGTATATTTTTAGTAATAACATTGAGTCTTAGACTTTGGGTTTTTTAAGATGTTATTCATCATTTCAATATTTTCTAATGCGTGACTCATTTAGTATATTTAATTAGCCGTTTTACGGCAATAATTAACTGAAGTATGCTTGGTTTACTTTGCAATATATATTTGTTTTGATGTTTATATTCATAACTGCTTGCGTTACGCATATAAATATTATGAAACATAGGCGCACACATAAAATTGATTTCATGAATAAGATCGTCCTTGATGCTCTGTCTTTAAGCAATTACATTACGTAATCCTAATTATTGCGTACATAACAATCTGTATTTGTAGATCCCACATTGACTGTGAGCGTTTTTTTTCCCTGCATGATTTCAGTTATTTTTCGCGTTTACTAAAAATACATACAACATGCTTGAAATAACATGTTGATAATTAAAACGGGAATTTCTATTCTAATTTCGTAAAGATAGCGGATCCTATCGAGAGTAAAAAAAAACAAAACTCATTTATATTATCTTGGATAAAATATTTAAACTGAAATGTATGGCATTTTCTGCATATCTATTTTTCATTACTTTCCGATAAGAAGCTTTTTGCAATACCGAGTTTTTCCTGTCTGATTCATTGCATAAAACGGAAAGAAGTAACAATTATTACGTTATAATAGATTAACAACCATAAATAGAATGCGGATAGCGTTTTAATCATAGTATATATATATACACCTTCAATAATAATGATTTCATTACTGGAAGTCTATATAGCGTAAATTTTTTTTTGTTTTCCAGACACCAGACAATAATCCGACACATGAAGTTGTACTACGACCTCAAAATAACATGAACTTGAGCACAGACTGCAATATAATAAACCAAATGGGCAATAACGACCATGATGTTAACGTTAATAGGGTACAGAGTCCTATTAGGGTAGATTCAAAATTTAATTCAATGCGGTGAGTGTATTTATCACTTTAATCCGCCAATAAATTAAAGTAAACAAACCAGTTAGCCTCCAAAAGCTACCCGCCAAGTATCAGTTTGTACTCTGTGTAAATACGTAAATACGAAACAGGATAGAGTCGGAGGTAGGCAGCCAATCTAACAAGGTCGTACAGCAGCGATTTTTCGATTTTTTCCATTTTTATTTCCTCATAGATTGCTAATTTTTTAATTGCAATGAAATATATGTAATTATCATATTGATTTTTTTTTAAATTGAAATTAATGCCATACTTTTATATGTTAAATTTTTTATTTAAAATAAATTGTAAGCAAAACTTACTTACAAACTAAAAGAAAATAAACATTGTAAATTGAAGCAACGAATCGAAAGCCTTTGTTAAATCGGCCATCTATCACCAATCGCAATTCGATTGCCATTTATTTCTTTACATAGTGCGCAGCTGATAAAAAGAGAATCTTTAAACAGGGACAGGCAGATAACGAACGCTTGTGACTTTTGCAGTTGGTTTCATGGCAAAATTTCCCGAGAACTAGCTGAGCAGCTCCTAAAACCGAGAACTGACGGACTGTTTCTTGTAAGGGAATCGACGAACTTCCCAGGGGATTATACGCTTTGCGTTTGCTTTCAAAACAAAGTAGAACATTATAGGGTTAAGTATATCGGTAGGAATTTGACTATTGACGACGAGGAAATATTCGACAATCTTGAAAATCTGATAAAGCACTACGAGGAGGACGCGGACGGACTTTGTACGAAATTAATTAAATGCCTTCCGAAAGATGACGATTTGTGTGTTATACCTGAACAGGAAATAGAGGTAATTCATTTTTTCTGTAACAAATATTAATTTGCATTTATATACACATATAAATATTAAAAAAGAATGTTTAACAGCTAAGGGAACCCATAGGAAAGGGGGAGTTTGGTGAAGTCATGCTAGGTATATGGAAAAAAGATGGGAAAGATGAGAAAGTTGCCGTGAAAATGTTGAAAGATTCCAGCCCAGCCGAAGCCATATTAATGAAGTTAGTTACAGCGATAGAAACGTCCGATATTATCATCCAGTGTTTCTTTCACTCATTTCCAGATCCTTACATCATGAGAATTTGGTGAATCTCCTCGGGGTGGTTCGGAAAGAGGGTCAAATCTATCTTGTAACGGAATACATGAGTAAAGGTAGCCTTGTTGATTATTTAAGATCGAGAGGGCGACTGCACGTAACCAAGAAAGATCAGATAAATTTCGCGTATCACACGAGCGCTGGTATGGAATACTTGGAGAGGATGCTCGTCGTCCACAGAGATTTGGCAGCTAGGAATGTCCTTATTGCCGAAGACGGCGTGGCGAAAGTATCCGACTTCGGTTTAGCGAGGAACAAAGAAATCAAAATGGAATCATCAAAATTACCTATCAAATGGACTGCCCCGGAAGCATTAAAACGCAACGTAATTATTTCGATTATAATGATCTTCTTGAGTTTGTGAATGTAAAATTTCAGATATTTTCTAATAAGTCTGATATGTGGAGTTTCGGTATTTTATTATGGGAAATTTATTCATTCGGGAGGGTGCCCTACCCGAGAATAGTGAGTACACACACATAGAAATAACTTGGTAATGTGATAATAATTAATCCGTATTAAATAATGATTCTTCTGCAGCCTTTAGCGGATGTGGTTAAGGTAGTTGAAAAAGGCTATATGGATGGAGGCGCCTGAAGGCTGTCCGCCGGAAATTTATGAAATAATGAGGCAGGTGTGTGTAGATTATGAAATTATCGCGATCCGAACGTTCGGAGACCTCTGTATACTATTAATGTTACGTTTTCGTTGCAGTCATGGGATTTAGACCCGGAGAAGAGGCCCAAGTTCGAAGAGGTGAAATCAAAGCTCCACACCCTGAGGCAACAGACCACATAGTCGTGTGATTTGGGACGAATAAATGGATAAGGAGGCAAACTGAATAAAATTGATATTGTATAGTGTGTGTTAGTATGAATAATTGTGTTGTATGCAGCGAAATTATTGTAATACTTATTATTTACACTTCCGGATTCTCTACTTTTCTCTTCAATTCTTCTCATAGATCTGCTTGTTACTGAAAACTACTAAATTACGGAAAACAATTTATATATATATATATAGATATATATGTGGTATATGTGGTTAGAATGTAGTTTTTAAAGTTTCGGAAAGAAAAAAGCAAAGAGTTGTGTTTGTATATATACAAAAAAAAAAAAATCCGTCATGAATCGTACTGCTGATAAGAAAAAAATTATTTATAAATAAGTAAGTTGTATCGTACTTAAGACTTATGAATATGACAAATACCAAAAAAAAAACATTGTTAGAAAATGAATTACCGCCTATTGTGTACCGTTTTTACCTCTAACGCCAGAAAAAAATTGTTCACGACAAAATTCCCACATTCTAAGGGCGTCTGAGGCGTAATACAAATAAAGAGAAACTAATCAACTATGGAATTACAAATCGAGCATTGTCAATTAACTCAGGAGATTATTTAATTTTTTTATTTCCCATCCAGTTGGAAATCACCCTTTATTATTATTATTCTTGTTTATTTGTTAACATATCAGTTGTAATTTATTATTTTTTTATTTAATGTCTATTCCATTAAATTTACATTTTCTATATTGATAATTATGATTTTGTAAAGAATTTATTTAATGAAATACGAAAATTTGTGTTATATTTTAATAAAATTTTATAATGTAGAAAGTATACAAATAAAAGACAATGTGAAATCAAACTGTTGACAAGATATTTTTGTTTCTAGATATGCAAAAGAACAATGGCATTTTCTCTTAGTTCTATCCTTACATTGAACGTGATTAATCAGCAATAGTAAATATCTAAAATATTTTTATTACACAAGAATCGTTTATATTTTATCTAATTTTTAATGGTTATGAAAACCGATACGCATATTATCTTTCACTCATTTTGTGAAACCAAGAATCCTCTCTGTAGTAGTGCTTTGCATTTATAAATTGCGTTTTTCACATTACAGAAAAAAAAATTTGAATTGAATAAAACGGCACATGAGCACGGTTAAATAAATATTATAGCTCCTTTTTTTACCCTCAAATATTTCACCAAGACGTAAAATATTTAAATTTAATTTACAAAGAAATTACTAGCACGTAATCGATAACGCCTAAGTTCATACTACCCTCAGAGCACAGCAGTGTATTGTTGCCTATAGACGGTAAAATAAGGGGTAATTTATAACAGTTTTGGTTCGCGTCTAAGATATTAATAATTTTGAAAATAAAAATTTCATTCGCTTTGCAATAAAAGTTTACTTGCTCACATCATTAAAAGCGACTTATTCTTTGTTAGTTCCGCGCGTATAATCAATTAAAATCATAAATTACATTCCTATGGAAAAAAATCGCAACACTATAAAGATCATAGTATGTGCGTATAGCCGTGGCGTGGATGGATATGGAAGCATTGGTAGTTCGAAAAGTATTTTAAAAATTTCGCGTAAAAGTGATGCGGTGCGTAGGAATCGTGCAGCTGCTGAGTTAATGGATGGTAAGTTATGGATTTCCCACAAATTCACATTCATTTATATGAAATATGGTATTTATTTATAGAAATCGTGTTTCGTCTTTCGTTACATTGCATTTCTGCTTAAAACGGTTTGGTACCACAGCTATATGCGTATTAAAACTTACAAGCATTAAACGATATGAATATAACAAAAAATCGGAAAATAATGTTGATTTAATGATCGAAAATGAAAATTAAGTTTTTTTTTTTTTTTTTACAAAAACCTCCAGTATTTTTGAGGCGTCCTTACAGGTGGCACAAGGGTGGCTTTCATAGCCGACTTCATCAGCTGTTTCAAACGAATGAAAACGAGTTTAGGTTAGATCTAGCAATGTGTCGGGAGTTTGAATGTTGTATAAACATTTCAGCGTGAAAGTATTGTGTAGCACAGGAATAAGAAAACCTACCAGATTCTGCTTGAATATAAGTTTTCTATTTTCGATAATTTTTCATTAATACGGATACGAGAAATGCACTATTGGTTTGTTTATACTGCATTTTTATTTAAAATCGCTTGTAGTACCACAGCTACAAATAAGAATTAAAACCTATAAGTATTAAATAATTTAAATATTAAAAATAATTAGGAAATAGTTAACAAAAAATATACATTAGATATTAACTTAATTAACAATCGCTTGTTAATAAATTTTACAATGAATGAATCTACAAAACAAAGTCGATAAAATAAAGTAATACAGCCATTCAAATAATGACAGATATTTACATTCATAAATGTACAGGTGGCTAGGAAAGAAGCATTTT
The DNA here is from genome assembly GCA_004143645.1 of Protaetia brevitarsis. NCBI lineage: Eukaryota > Metazoa > Arthropoda > Insecta > Coleoptera > Scarabaeidae > Protaetia > Protaetia brevitarsis. The sequence continues at coordinate 3,790,816 of RXPK01000153.1, read as the reverse complement.
TTTTCACTTAGATACTATTTAGGTGCGAAAGCATCGTACATTAAAGTCTACTAATGCTGTAGTTGTTGTTGAATCCTTTCCAAAAATAATTCTCGGCCTATATCAACCGGCATGCTTATAGAACTAAAATATTTAGTTTATTGAACTAAGTACCAAGTTTTCGAAGTGCCACAAAATATATATTATTGTTAATACTAAGATTAGAAACTACAAGACATTTATATACATATTGCAATTACGCAAATACTCACTATGTTATAGTTTTATATGTATATACAGGACGTCTAAGAAATCAGCTGCATTGCATCGTCAAATAAGAAAATGAACCGAAAAAGCCCACGAGAGGAAATTGCTTTCATGCCTAAAAACATTCGCCAATGCACCTGGAATATTAGACTTCCCGTTTACAATAATTCACGAACTTGCCTCAAGTTAGTTTTCATGCCCTTTGTGTATTTTGTCTGGGCAAAATGCTGCAAAACTTAACTTTACTAATTGTGTCAATAACACATTGATATACTAGCACATATGTAGTAGTCTTCGAGTGATTGTGTATAAATAAATGTACTCATTTGGGTATCGTAAATAAAATTGGAATGAAGAGATGGAATCTCGCTTAAAATGAACACCCATCATTCAATTTCTCTTACGCACGTGCCTTAAAACGGACAGGTAGAAACCTGACACAATCACTGAGCAATTATAAAAATAACTGGACTAGATGTATTGCAATACGATGATTAATTAATATGTTCATCATTAAGTAGTTACAATTAATAAATTAAAAGATGAAATGAAGTACATAAGAAAATGGAATGTCACATAGGTGTTAAAAGAGGGGAATTCACAGTATTTTGTGTGTATTTGTGTTGTGTGATTTGTAATTGTTAAACTAAATGTCTTATCTTATTTTTTTGTTTTTTTTTTTTACCTATTCTAGACAACACATCAATGGTTTAATGCATTTATATCACCTTAAACACCTACATTGTTGTTATCTATTATATTTATTAACTTTATTATTCAATCTCTTTTTATTCTGTCGTCAGTTAAATATATTTATATCAATCTTCTTTATATACTATTAACGAAGTTACACATTTTTAACATACTCTTATGTATATATATAAATTTCGAATTTTTAATATTCACCCATATAAATAAAATCAAATGAGTTAGAGGTGAAAGATACAGTCTATACAAAAACGAGTCTAAACATAATATTCATCAATCCAAATGTGAATACACGGCATTTATTTTGGAAATAATGGCAAAAGGGAATAATTACTGAAATTCTTGCGGTAATATCACATGAATAAATACTAAAACAGCAAAATATCCACAGATTTTTTTTCTTCTACGAACTATTTATTAAAGGAAAAGGAAATATCGAATTGTGGAGTTTTAAACTATTTATGTATATATACAAATATTTTGATTCTCTTTCGTGTCTGTGTCTATCGTTATATGCAGTAAATTAAGCCTGTTTAATTACCATTTGAAATTGTTATCTCCGGGAGAGCTTAATTTTACATATATAAATGTACACGATTTTTTTTTTGTTTCTTTATAATACGTATTATTATAATTAGTAAGACGTTGGATATAAAAAATTAAGGTTATTTATTTAAAAAATAATATAAAATGCTTGACTTTACCATTTATCACAAGTAATATAATAACTATTTAAAACTGATATTTGTAAGATAAGTATCATATTAGGACAACTAATGTTTTGCATCTGTCTTATTGTCAATGCACGATTATGTCCTTTGTTAATTTATCCGAGTACCCATATCATTACTTAAGGGGGTAAGAGCAAATTTATGGTGTAGGAAGTTCTGGTAAACTCACATCCTAACTTGGGTAAATATAGGCACCTGTTATGTGATATATTTTTACCAAAACTGGGAAATAAATTCACCAGGATTTCTTTTAGTGTATATTGACGAGTTGAAGTGTAGGGTTTGATATTTTGCTTTCAAACATTTTTTTTTAACGTCTATCAAAATTGGCAGTGGACATATCAATGCTGTTTTTGGATTACAAAAAAAATACTTTTACATTTTCATTAATCGTGTGCCTTTTCCCTAATTTGAAATAATAGATATTTTTTTTTGTTCGTGTCTTTAACAGCAAAACATCAGGTCAATCAATCTCTCCGCATCCGAAAGTATCATTCAATTAATTACTTCAATAAAGGACCACATGAAGATCGTGCGATTAACAACGTCAAAAGTCGATACAAAACTAAATATATTTAATTAAATGCAACACTGGTAAAATTGGACGGTGCAAGCTATAGATATATGGTAAACAGGGGTGGAGTTAATGGAGGGGATATTTTGTTTGTTGTTGTTAGAGATGAGGCCTTATCTTATCTTATTTCATCTTACTGAAACGCGAACCTGCTATGTTCAAACCATCTCCTCGCGATCTCGACCTAGGTAGTGTATCGCCTATTACAAATTTGAAGTTTTCTGAGTGCACGTGTTTTAATTTTGCTTCGATTTCTTACCTTTGGAAACTTTATTGTTGGCATTCAAGAACGCTTCCGCTTTATAAGCCCTCACGGCACGCCCTTTCCTGTCGAGAATCAATTTATCAGCCCTAACAAACATTCCGTGTTTGGGACGGCAGGTGAAGTATCGGACGCCTTGTACCATACCGTCGTTTTTACCTGCAAAAGCGTGCCGGTTAATAACAACAGCACCAGCGATGTGATTTTTCTTTAGGGACTTTTTTTTTTTTTCTGAATGCTGAAATTTTTCTTTTCTGGTATATATCGTACCTTTTGGGGCGTCCAACTCAACACCAACCCAAGTCCCATTAGCGAATTCCGTTCCACCAATATAAGCAACAACTCCTGAGTAATTGTAAGGACGTATTAGTACACATTCACCAAGCACCACCCAATCAGGGAGTGGCACGTCGATTAATTTGGTAAGATCAGGACGGGAACCGAAATTATTATCACCATCTTCAGCTAGAACGTGTGATTCGAGCAAAAATTAAAAATACCCATATTTCGACGACATACCTTCAATTTTATCTGTGGAGTTATCCAAGCCGTCTTCTCTGGAAATGTGTAGGCTTTCCAAAAATCCAACTTTACTCTCCGATAAATATGGACGGACTTGTGGAAATGACGCTCGTTGAGTGTTGAATGTGCCTTGGCTCTTATTGCTCTTCTTGACCCTTCTGACGACCTTCCCCGGGGACAAGTTCGTCTTCACGATTGATGCGCTCCCATTCGCCGGGTCGCTGTCGACTTTTTCCGTCATCTCAGCACTGGTATTGCTATTTAACGTTCCGTTTATTGCTAAATCATCTGAATTATTGTTGTCTTCATTGTTTGTCAGTTGATTCGATTGCTCTAGAATACTGTTTTCGTTCGTTTCGCGGCGACTATCTTCGATCTCTATATTGCTAATGTCGGATATGATTTCGGTAACTGGCTGAAGGTCGTTGGCTAGCGCCAATGTACGCACTTCTGCGTCTGGTGTCTCGTCTATGCTTATAGACCTCAGAGACATGGAATCTTCGCTTGTCAGATTCGTTGAGGAGACCGCTTGCGAACCATAGCCGCTAGAACTGGCGCTCGGTGTGCTGGTTTTTGGCGCTAATTCCACCAGGGAATCCATGGTGCGTGAGGAGGATATCGGTCTCCTCAAATGATGAGCAGATTTCGTTGGTTGCTATGAATAGAAGACAAATGATGACAAGGTTTTTTGTATACGGCGAAAAATAATTGAGGAAATGGTACATTTTTTTGTCTTGTCGCAAAAAAATTTAATATTGTATATTTAGTCAAGACTTTCCTGGTGATCACCTTGTGATTCGGTGATAAAATTAATTTGCTGACATCTTGATTTAATTTTAGTCAATCCACATACAAAAATATATGTTATTTTTTAAGCGTTTGGACGCAGGAACACTTCCTTTGGGATAGGTGATTTTTTAATCTTCGATCAGAAACAGTTATAATTCGAAAACCACAAAACAAATTACTTTAATAATCTGGGGAAGAATGTAGTGTGATTAGAGGCCTTATACTGTGGCAGCTTTTTATGAAATACGCAGTATATCTGAAGGTGCACGATTAACATTATATTACGATCCTGAAATGTCAAATTGGTATCTGGAATACAGCCCGAGTGATAAAAGACGGACTTAGTATTGCTGTATAGTATCTTAAATTCAGTTCCACTTGTTATTATTTTTTTTTTCAAGCTGTTCCACCACAGCAGATTGGATCAAATTTTCACACAACAAAGTTGGAGTATAGGAACATATTTGAATAAAGTGGAAAAATGACTCCCTTTCTGGGAGTGCCAAAAATATTTAATTTTTTTTTGAACTAGTTAAAACTGGCACAGTTTTAAATGGAAGTACATATTAGTAAAGCAAATTAATTCTGTAAAATTTCAAATAGATTGGTTAAAGATAATGTAGTTTGGGGGTTAATTGCTTTTACCAACGCCCCTGTCAGTTATAGGGGGCTGAAATTCTTTGAAACTTCTGTACACTGTAAAAAAAGTTGCAGTAAAATTAAATGTAAAATCGTTGGTAACAGAGTTGCCTACAATTTTACAGATAAATTTGCTTCATAAGGTAAAATTTCTACATTCTAGTAAACTTCACATGCTGATATGTTTTTCAAAAATTGTACTGTAAAATTCGTATGCAATATTTATATGAACTCTATATTTACCGAACACTGAAGTAATTTTCATATGTATTTTTATAAAGAGAGCAAGCAACTTACCTAATTCTTTTATTGCACCTAATAAGTCTTACTGAATCGCTCAACAAGGGATCAAGAATGAACACGCTTATGCGAAACCTACGATTATTTGTGACGTACATGATATCATTGAGCCAATAATAAGTTCGACAAACGAATAGAATTACCTACGCGCACACATAAATAATCCAATAACCAATCACATTGCGGCGTATGAATTTCGTATTTTCCATGATATCTATAGTTTTACCCAAAAATTCAAGTAAAAACAAATAAATATAAAAGATCCTCATATTTTTGCAGCGAAATTAATAGTTCACTAGTAAAATTACTTTTAAAGTGCACTAAATACCCCAAAAAAAATGTCAATTTTACACTTTTAAGTAATTTTAGAGTAAATACAAAATTGTACATGTTTTTTCCTGTATTTTCCTTTTGAATTTTGTTACATCTTAAACTTACATGAAAAAGCTATAAATTTTACCGAAATTTTTTTTTCCATGTTAAATATCCTAGAAAAAAACATGTAAAACAAAATTTACATGATTTATTGTGGTAAATTCACAACGTTATTACATGTAATATTCCTGAGTTACCATGGAAAAATTACTGTAATTTTTTACAGTGTACGGGTTTTCAATTCGATACGATCGGGGGCACTGAAATACAGTACATTCTGTTTGGAAAAATAAAGTATTGACAAAATTGAGCATCATGTGTACTTTGAAATAATTTTAATCTACAAAATATTTGACTCTCACCGAGAATTCGCTTTTGTTATAAGCCTTGCTTTCAGACTTCTCTTCCTCCAGATTCTCGTCAGTTATGAGATCCAACGAATGTTTCCTAGGTAGAGGTATCTGTTCCTCGTGCAGGGTAGTCATCCTCATTCCCAATTTTTGATTGGCGGGAGATACGATTCCTGTGAAAACTGCAAGTAGAAATGCGATTTGAGAGTTAGGCTTAATGCAAATCGTACGTAATATCTCCAAAAAAAAAAAATAATAAACCACAAAAAAAAACAACTCCACAACCAATGAATGAAATTAAAATCAAAATCCTCTAGCTAGAGAAACAAAAAAAATTGACTACGGTCTAAAACATGGTACAACATACGTTTGGTAGTTCCGGTGGGTTGTTGTAAACGGAGTGAATTCAAATTCAAGTTGAGATTTAAGAATGTTGGACGTGCTGAAAAGTTAATAAGAGGAGATTTAAGCAACCGCTATCGCATAACATCAAAATAAAAATTTATACAATTTTATACACAGCTCCAGATATATACAACTCGCTCGATCGGGCTAAATATGATTTAAAATTGGAGTTAGGAGGAGAACTTTTCGATGGCATTGTATACAAATGGAGGTCTATATCAGAACGTTCGTAGGTCATGATGACAATGGTGGACAGATGTTGATCATTTTTTTTTTTTACGTTACATTAAAGTCAAAGAGACTGGAAGGTATAACATAGAGAGAAACAGATCATGCAGGTTGCCAATTGTTATCATTTTCACACTTCACCGCTAAATATTATATTAATAAACCTGTATGTACTGTTAATTGAGATTTAAATGAAAACATACATTATTAAGATGATCATGTTTTATGATAAGAAAAAGAAGAATTGTTAGAAATAAAGTATTTAGCGAGTGTATTTATACGTATATTTGTTTTATACTTAATTGTTTCTATTAGTATGTGCTAGGAAATGAAACAAGGAAAAAATATACATTTTAAATGTGTATAATAACAGTACATTTAGGTTCGTATCTTTTGAGCTACGCAGGCCAATATGCAATTTCTATTACACTAAATCAACCACGATATTACGGGTCATTTAAACATAATTACACCGACAAAGATGTCATGCAACACCTAATTTTCTATATTGTCGTCTCATTATATTATAAACGTTTCAAATTTCATTTCTTTTAGAATTTCCAAACTAATTTTCTAGTCTCTGTGACTTTATTACAATAGAATTAATTATATAGAAGAGAATTGGATGAAGGTGATAAGATAGAAAAAGTTGAACTAGATGATGGACTTCACTAAAATCAGAAATAGGTCAGTTAAACTAGTTCCAGTGTATTTACATCTTAAAAAGTAAATTTTTCGATCGTGTGTCAATTAAAGTTGAAAAGAAAGGTATTATTGCAAATGTTACTGCCTTAAGAACTAATATTTACGTATTGTTTTAATAAGCTTAAAGAAATGGAATTATTCCTCGCCCAAAATATGATTTCTCTTTATTATGATGCCAAATTTTAAAACTAAGAACTCAGCAGAATTATAAACGAAAAAGATATCATGCTATACACTACTGTACGTCACAACTACTACATACTTGTATGTTTTTGAAATAGCCCAACATACATATCTTTCGTTCTAGTAATTTTTCGAGATGATTGTAAATATTTTTTTTTTGTTTCTGTTTTATAATATGTAATGTCGAACCATCTCTTTCTTTTACAGTAAATAAAAGAAACATATTTTCGTAATTCTGAAAATACGTTTCTACGTCTGCATTAATTTTTCTTTCTTATTATACGATAAAAGAAGGACCATTACTTATAGCTTTTTTTGCTCCTATTTATGTATTTATTACATTATATAATAGATATGTATATATGTATATTATAATTATATATATAGCAATCTTAATATGCAAGCCTCCATTTTACCTGACAGAATGGAGCCTTGTGGTTTGCGGTAAAATTTAGAATAAATATTAGTCAAGCAAATATATCAGAATATATAAAAAAAAAATGAAACAGTGGAAAAGGTAAAAGAAAAATCAAAAATAAACAACAGAAAGGCAATAATATATTCGAGAAGTGATAAATTCTTAATTTCTCAAACACCAGCAAGAATAGAAGAGATGAATACCGAAAGAAAGTCAACAAGAAATAGCATTTTCAAACTTGCACACAATAGCGATGGAGTGGCACTTTCTGCCCCATAAAAAAAGATACTAGTGCTTTTAGAATTATCCCCCCTTTTTTTAAATACTAAATAGAATACACCAAAATATAACGGCATTGGCATACTAAACAGTTTTCAATTCTATTTTAGCAAATAAAATATGGAGGAGGAAGCAGTGGATAAATATTTTTTCCACTTCGAATCTATTCATCTAAAAGATGCGTTTTTATTTTGCGGAGTTATTTGCAGTAGGTGTAAAAGACTTGACACCTTGAAGTTTGAAAGTCATTTACACCATTAAGCAATGATACTATTCTTTTTTATTTGCAGAATTGCAGTAGATTAATTTTGCAGAAATAAAAATAATTTAGAATTTGTTGTTTTTTGATGGTGTCGAAAAAATTAGGTGACCCAACTGAACTCGGAATGAGCTCATATATACTACTTCCTTATCTCATTCACTTTAACTTTTTTTTACAAAAAAAAACATGTTTATTGTTCTGCACTTTCGACCATTTAATAGAGAGTTTTAAATGACTTCCCCCCAACACGATTTTCAAGTTTTTTACAAAGAAACGTAATGGACTCCATATTTTACTTGAAACGTCTCATGTTAATTGCTAAAAATATTCAATTCCTATCTATTCTCGTAAACTATTTGAAAAAGAAACTCAATAGATTCTGGTTCTGGGCAATTTTCTTTTAAATAGCAGGTGCGATACATACCTAATCCGCTGGTTCTTGGTCTCAACGGTGTTGGATTATTGTGAATTTCGGCGCTCAATTCGGACACACTTTCCGAACGCGATATGTTCAAGGATTCAGTGCTCATATCCAACCTCATGAACTAGAGATAGAGACACAAGAATTACGGAGGTGATAAATATTGGTACCTAAGTATTTGTGGTGAAATGCATGCTTTCGATATGAAGAGAAATGCGGGAATATATAAATATATATATATTTTTCTATATATACAAAGCTACTGTAGCTGTAGGGTTAAATATCATAACCACAACAATTAGGGATTTTAAATTTACCCCATTCTTAGTTTCCAAAACCTGGATTGCGTTAATGAAAAATACATAATTGAATAAGAAATAAAAACACTTCATAATATCGATATTTTGTGGTCGTAAATACCTGTGAGAAATTGGGAACACTGGCCGTCTTCCTCATTAACGGTTGTCCTTTAGCTTGCAGCAATTCTTTGACGGCGACACTTTGCCTGAGACGATCCAAGGATAGGATATTTTCTACGGCACTCACACCCCTGGTGTATTTCTCTGTAAATCAATTTATATGAATAAATAACGTCGGTGTTCCATGGGCTGCATACCAATGTAAGTTTCTCCATCAACCAGCGAGGTATCCTCTCCAGAACATGCCAATTTAGCCAATGATTCTCTGTCCTCCAACTCCTCACAAGCCTTGGGTATATTGGAGACAACTTCGTATGTGACTCCACTTTGAGTCAGCACATCTGTTCGTACTATCTTCCTCTTAATTCTGTCGGCTATACTTTGGCGTTTGTAGACATTCAAAGCGAGTCTCTTCCTTAATACTAAGTCCATAGGAGCTGGATGTGACAGCCTTATTGTAGTGCGCAGAATCAAGTAAACCCTATCATTAGCTGAAATAATAGCATTTTCATTTAGCGAAAGATTGCTTTAATTTAGTTAATTTACCGTCAGTAACTTTATTGAGGTGTAGATTATCATGAATCGAAGAATCCCAACAAGCCACGGCACACACATCCTTCTCTAAACGTTGCAGGATGTGGAGGCTGTAAAATTTGCTGCCGATCTCCTTGGGTAAGATCGAGTTTTGACCAGTTACAGGGACAGCTTCTCCAGATTGATGGGACGAAAGATCGTCAGCTATATTCCGAAACGCGGTTTGCAAATATTCCCACGATTTTCACCTTCTAACTTACCATTGAGATCGAGGAATAACACCGGAACGTATGGTTCCATACCGGGTGGAGGTTCCCATATTGCCGGAGCGCCAGGTATACCAGATCCCGGCGCAGGAACCATGACGACGTTTCTCTCCTCAGTTAAATTTATCCACTGGTCTACAAGATTCTGCTCTCTCTCCACATCTTGCTCGGTTTTATCTGGAAAATTAGGTAAAAATCGTACATATTCGAGGTGTGGGCACATCTCACCTGGTTTATCTAATAATTTCTTAATCTGCTGATCTAAATATTCGCGCCTTCTCTTGAGGACATCGCACCATTTATCTCTCAGGACAGTTAGGTCTTCTTCTTGATAGGAATCCAGGGGTTTTTGCAGCCTACTCCTGACTGTCACGCTGCCCACTTCAATCTCCAAAATCGACTGGCAAATTATCGGCAATGTGCCGGAGTTTTGCACCGGTTTAACGCGAACTTGAATCCTTCTTTGTTGGCCTTGACGTAATTGATAAACGCCTCCAGTGAGCATGCAAGTTTTATTCGTCACTTCCACCGGAGTATATTCACCGAATTCGTTCAGCTCTTGTATTTCCACCCATACTTCTATTTTCCGCGTAACTTCGGACCAACGATCTACTAAAGAACGCGCTATGGTGCGCGTTTGTTGCTCCACTTCCCACCCGTCCTTCATTCGTGAAAATCCCGGGCTCCGATGACCCCAAACCTCAATGGATAACGCCCCTTCTGCAATAACGTTAAAAAAAAAAGTGATTTTCCGACGAACGAGATCAAAAACTTACCAGCACAATGCTCCAAAAACTCCTCCGTCGTGGTGATTCGAAAATCATTGACGCGATCAAATTTGAACGTCATCGAATCTTTCTGCCCGGGGAGCAAGGTATATTGGGTCTCCGGTTCAATAGGTGCCACAACGATCGGTTCTGGGTGATTCCAAAAGACGTACTGGCAGAAAACGAAGTTGGATAATGAGGTTGGCAAACCAGACGCTTGTTTCAGATGAACTCTAACGGTTATCTCCTGCGTTCCCCTGACATCCTCGTCATCTTCGTGGCTGCTAGTATCTGAAGTATCTGACGCAGCTTCGCATATCCGGTTTGCGGCAAAACACCTGCGACGCGACTAAGTTCAACCTAAATGGAAACATAATATTTTAAATTATTTCTTTTAACGTCTCATTAAATTACTTGTAGTCTCCCGGCGACTTCCCCTTGCTGGCTGATGATTGGGGTGTGATAATCTAGAATTACGTCGTGGAATAGGGATTCGAGGAAGATGTTAGCGACGCCGATGAGATTGTGGTTCTCTTGGGATTCGTAGAAGGGATCCGTTGCGAAACCACCATTCGGAGATGGATCGTTCAACGATAATCCTTCCTCTCCTCATACATTTCCCTCATATCCACCAGCTTGTTTTCCAGCTTTTCCATCGTCCATACTTGGCTTTCAGTATTTCTCGCCACTAAAATCGCCGGCTCACTGACGAAAGCTCCTTTCTAAAATACAATCGATTCGATGTAGGGAATATCTTTAGGAATGTGTAATAATGCCATCACCTTCCTATTGGGACTCAGATTCGCCGGTGGGATCTGCAATGTCACGCTAAATTTGGTATTCTTCCCTAGCTGCTCCGCGTACGAATTGGCTTCCTGTACCAGAGCGTTGGCTTTCAAAATTCCCGATTTCAGTTGGCTTATGCTTCGCTTGAATACCTCATCTCTTTCTTGGGCCCATTTTTCTACGCGCATCTGAGTTGTGGGCGTGCAAGGGGTGTTCTTACCGAACCGCAATGGATCGTAAGAATATGGAGGGTAAGGTGTGGATGGTGACATGATATTCCTGAGCTGTTGGAATTGTCTCTCGTATTCTTGCCTTTGTTTTTCCAAAGCGACTGCAAATACGGAAATTTAATATAGGAAATATTAGTGGACGCAGAAGAAAAATTTATTACCTTGCTTGTCTTCTTCATGTTGCTTCTCTAAACGCGAAATAGCCGCTTGTATGGGGTCGTTACTTAACTCGTTCAGCATCAGTTCATCCCTAGCGAAGTTATAGTCTATATTTTGTGCCGGAGTTTGTGGTTCTGACGTGGACGCTGTAAGAAAATTGTTCATGTCGAGGGCGATTCACGAGTACATCGAGGTATGGAAAATATATATATATATATATTTGTCGTGCCATGCGCGGTTAATATTATTACGACAAACACCGATTCCTTATATCATTTTTGACCTTACATATCGATTTTGGACAATTCACCCTGAAGAAATGATGATTGCCCCAGACTATTCTATCACCGTGTCGCAATTGGGTCTTATTCGTTACTTGGGAACCGTTTATATATGAACGAGCGTTGGAGAGGGGCTCTAGATATATGCTGCCGTCTTCTATGGTGATGATGCAATGTTCCGGTTGGATTCCCAAACCGGATAACTGAATATCTGGTTCGTCGTCCTGACCGTTGCCTGTAGCACCCACGACTGTCCTTTCCTATAATAATTAATAATAAATTTTAAGCCTGTTTCCCCCGAGCGAATTGCTACCTTAAGGTAATAGACCAATAATTCGTTTAGCGATGGATCCGCGTTCAGATTGACCAGGTAGAATTTATTCTTTTCCACTTTGATGCCGGAATCTTGGATACTAATACCCATCTTTTCTAACGTCTGCTGCCTTTCGTTTTGTATGCGTTCGGTCTTCATCAACTTTTCCTCCCACGTCTGGGATATTTCCTTATACAATTTCTCACTCTCGCTCAATTTCTGATGGATGTCCACCCTCTGTATGTCGCCAACTGGTGAGCCCCTAAAATTTAAGCGTTTAGGATGACTGTTGAAGGGAAATCGATCGTTCAAGCAACCGTGGCGTGTTTTAACATCTCTTTCAAAGCGGCCACTTCTTCCTGCAATTCCCTTATGATTCTAGCGTTGGGATCTTCGTTGACTACTGCGTGGTTGACGATCTTCTTAGCCCTGTCGGCGTATCTGAGCGTCGACAAGGTCTCTTCGTAGTTATCAGCTGCCGGCGAGATTGTAGCTACCATGACAGTCTTGCTGTTACCTCCTAGGTTATCTTTGAGCAGCCAGGTCAGGACAGAATCACGATATGGCACGAATTTATCTTTATTTTTAGCCCCCGACGATTGGTCGGCTAATTTCGAGATGACGATACCTAACGTTGTTAATGACCTGAAATTCGAAATGTCATCTACATCGAGATTCATCATTATTATTAGAATTTATTACTTATTTATATTAGAGCCTTCTTTTAGTCTTTCACCTACGGCCCCGGTTTTCACAGCCCTTTCGGAACCCGCCAAGTCCACTAACGATAACCTACTTTGTTTTTCACCGGAGACGCCAGTTTTTGGATCCGTTAAGGTTTGGGTTAAGATCACAGTAAATACGGCATGCGAGCGCGACGATTCGCTGTTCATGTTCGTCGAAGCCACGGTTCTGGATTTGTTGCCCTCCGCCCATCAGTATCTCTATATCCTTCAAATCAAACTCGCCATCTTTAAAATTTGCCTAATTCGAAAATGTCATGCTTTACCTTGAACGACGTAACAGCTAGTTGTGACAGCCCGTCGACGTAAGGGCCTAGGACATTATGCTCCCTGACTTTTAGCGATTGCTTATTCGTTTTTGGATCTAACAGATCGTGCACCTAGAAGAACCAGTGTGTTCAGATAATTATAGATTCCAAACGAACCTGGTATTTCAATTGGAACCGGCCACCTCAGATATTTGACAAGTTTTCGGCTTTTTTAACAAATACGCATATTTCAGTAAACTTTTATCGACCGTATCCCTGACCTACACTGGTCCAGCATTTCCCCCATCCTTTCAATGAATCACAGCAAGTAAAGGGTTACTTGAGGTGGCCCGTTTCAATTGAAATGCCCTGTATAATAAATATACCTTTTCATTATAAATTTCCATGTAGCTAACTTCGACTTTATACATTAACTCTGAAGTTTGTTGCTTTGCTATGAGATCAAACAGAGAATCACAAAGACGAGGTATTATGCCGTTATTTTCTTGTGTACCCATCATTGTATACGATTTACCAGAGCCTAAAAGTTAAAGAAAAAAAAAATACCCACGGGTTAATGAAGTCATTATTAAATTAAATTCATGGTGCATGTAATATACATAGCAAATGCGTCATATTCTATCGATTGGGAGTGAATCAATCCTCCTTTTTTCTTAAATACATACACTGTTTAAGGTCAAAGTTCATAAAGGGTTTTCCAATAAGAACTATATTATTTTGAAACGAGTTGCCACCATGTTAAAAATGTCGTAAGTCATAACTAATGCAAGGAACCACGCGTAGTTCAATTGGATGGAAATGGATAGGAAATAAAATTTAACACTAAATAGAGTTCGGTTAGTTTTTAATTTTTATCAACAAGAATTTTGAGTTTGTTCCCCAAGTTTTTTAGTCCATTTAGGAAAAATGTGTTAAGTCAACGCAAAAAACAACAATAAATTGGGTACAACCATTAATTCGTTAACATAAAAGTAATCTTTAGAAGATATCTTCAAGGCTACGTTATTTGTTTTACTGAATATATTTTTGTTTATATGCAACTCTTTTGATTTTTTTTTGAGTGTAATGAATTGCTCCCAATAAGTTATAATAAATAAAACATCGTCACATTGAGAAAGCTTTGCGAAAATTTAACTCTGGACGCACAAAAAAATATAATAAAGTGATGAAGGCGTTTTATAGAAAAAAAAAAAAACCTCAAACCATTAGTTATTATGACATCCTCTACGTTTTGCTGGGCTCTTTAAATAGTTTTTATTTTATTAATGATATACAGTCGCGAGCAAATGTTATAGGCACCTTTGACAAAACTAATGGGTTTTATGTTTCTTGCATTTTTTTTGTGACAGTTATTTCAACATTTATATAATCGTCTTTATGGTTACAATAGTCTTTATAGATGCTTTTTGTAAATGTATTATTTTTTTAAATATATTTTCAAGTCTTCGAGATGTCACTTTCCCCCTCCCATCTAAAAAGTATTATAGCTGTACTAAAAACACTCTAATATGTATCAAATTAATAAGATCCCTTAAAATACTACATATTTATAATGTATTACCTACAAGTTTTTATTTTCTCATTTCTTACTGTGATATTCGCCCAAAATTTAGGGTGCCTATAACATTTGCTCGCGACTGTAGATCTTATTAGAAAAACAAAAAAAAAGTTATCTTATATGATAATTACTTAATAATGTAATTACGTTATATTTAAAGCTGTATATTGTAATCTGTGCTAATATTCCCTCAGAATTAATTATATACAGACTTACTTTACAGCATAACGTACCAAGTAGTAATTAGCAGGAAGTGTAATTAAAAACCATTCACATACTCCACAGAGTAATAAACCTTTGTTATCTATTTGTCTATTACCTCTAATTATTATGTAGGTAAGAATGCACCGAGGAATGTATTAACGTACTACAACATTCTGACATATATCAACATTAATATTTATTATTTGAAAGTTACGTGATTATGGGTTATCGATGTTACGAAGGAAATACGCAGAATTATGTCAAGGTTGGGATTTTCGCTAACGTTTCCAAGTTTAACAGATCGAAAGCCTGTAGTGAAATGAAATATGCCTATTTTTTCACATCATCAGTTACATTAAGTGCTTATTAAGTTCAAATACTGTTTATCTAATTTAAAAATATATAAAATTAAATTGTACACAAAAAATATAAATCCACTATTTCGTAAAAAAAAAAAATGTAGTAGTTTAATGTTTGTTTAGCCTCATGAATAGAGAAAAGAATAGTGGAGTACCCTGACCTTATCCAGGACAGCAACTGAAGGCCATCCTTAAGAACCCACATATGCCAAATAATCATATTCTTTTATTCTATAGAATTTAGCATAAAAGTGATTGTTTTCCAGGAAACCCTTCTTAAGAATCTGAGGTACCTCGGTGTTGTCTTGTCTCTATTTAGGCATTCTAGCCGTTGATGGAATGAGATTTATTAGATTATATGTATTGATAACAGAGGCGAATAACGTTTTAGTAATAGATAAGAATTTTAACGGGAAAACCAGATTAATCATATCGTTTCAAAAGTATTTATTAATATTAATTAATCTGCAAATAATGTCACCTTAAGAAATTGTAAAAATGTTGTCCGTTTTTGTTTTTGATTTTAAAACAATTCAAAAAACTGAATGAAACACATTAAAAATTTGAATACTAGATTAAAACCACATACATTTCGGTATACCTTGTGATATTCTTAATATTTTTTAACATGTTTCTATTTTTCATATTGACCATTGAAACTAATATCAAATGAAAATAAATGACGCAAAATATATATGTTGATAATGTGCAAATATGAACATTTTGATAGAAATACAGAAGACAAATTACATAAAGTAAAAAAAAAAAGACTTAATTATAATTAAAATCCCTTTTAATATCTTTAAACGTTTTAAATAATTCAAAAATTCAACCTTATTTTATAATAATAGTAAAAATTTTATAATCACATGAAAATAATCATTTTATTAATAAATTGGGTATATGTATATATACCTACTTATATTTACGTAATACTTATAGCTAAGGCAGTTGTTTACCATTCGTTTATCTAACTGTGTCTAATATCTAGTGCAAAGAAATAATTTTCCAAGCAAGATATTCTCAAATGATACGTTTTACACACCTTTAGCTTTATATTTCACAACGTGAAACAAAGTAATATTGTTTCTGGTGCTAAGTTATTAAAGGCGATTCATGGTTATTTGAACAAAAAATAGTATAATATACAGTCGAATTCAAAACTCATATCTCCCTAAAGTATTATTTCTTTGTATTTTATAATATAATGTTTTTTTTTATTAAATTACTTGTTTAATTCGTTCACGAAGAAGTCTTAGGAAGACGTGAATTCTGTATTTCAGTGTACAGTCACCGAGATTAATATTTTGCATTATCAAAACGTCGAGCCATTCGTTCGAGTGCTAAATAATAATGTTGTACATCGTGTCTCAGGCATTTTGAATGATATTTAAAAAGAAAATGATAGTATAATAACTTACATATTAAAACAACATAGAAAGTTCAAAAAAAAATTTAAAGTAGTTTTATCCTGTTTCCTTCAAACAAAAGAAATATCCTCCAAGGACATTTTTCATTGTCTTATTATTATTATATCTTGCTGTATTTCATAAATCAATAAATATGATGAAAATATGTCAGATATTGCTATCCACTTTTTTGCAATATAAATCGTACGGTTGTAAGGAGAGGTGATTTAATAAATGTTTGTTATCGGATAGGACATTTATCATACGTGTATGGCATAAAAGTTATGGCACTATATTACGTTTTTATTGGTCGTTCCACTTGGGGTCTGTTTTATTGGATCCTTTCAACTTTTAATGGATATTTTTACAATAATGCTTTGATTTTTTTATGATTTACCCGTTTGTCCGTAAGCGAATATGCAAGCGTTGTATCCTTGGAAGGCGTTATCCAAGATATCCCTCCCCAAACAATCGAACACCACGTCCTGCGAGGCATATCCTTCCCTACTGGGATCCACAGAGTGGAAACAGTGATCGAAAGCGAATGACTTGGGCTGTTTTCTGAAACACAAACAAGAAAAAAAAACGCATTTCATTTATTCATGCAATTAACAATGGGAAACAGAGGTGGAATATCAGTTATCCCCTTGTATGTACAGAGCCTTTGATGTGATGAGTCACGGAACATCAAGGTGAATGTATGAGAAAGCATCCCATTTATAGACCTTTCTCGCGCAGAAATTCCGATATTATTTGCCTTGGTAAATACCTTATAACATATTTATTTCACTCCTACGGAACGGTTGAAAGATGATGATTTGTAGGTTGTTAGTCATCATTTTTTTTTCCTTATATATATTGATCAAGTTGTATATACGTACGGATATAGTCTGTCCATAGATATATGATGTCACGCACTCGAATTTCGAAAAGGAATTGTTACCCAATCCTTCGAGCACGGGCGGTTTACAGGGATGTATTCACAAATATTTTTATACTGGCTGTCTATTATGATAACATTTATAAAATCTAAAGTCGATATGTACTTACATTTTTAGGATAAATACATGTTTTAAATTAAACTAACTTTAAAAACTATGATTAGTGCATTCGTAATTGTAATTCTCTTGTATACTATGAGATTCAAAAAGATTGTCAATTTCGCTCCTATAGATAGTAACAGGGTGTAGGTATATGCCGCGTGTATGTAATGAAGGTTTGAACTAAGTCAGTGTTGGAACAAAAGACAGTAAACGGATCTGTCATAAATAAGGAAACGTAACCTATATTTGATCTCGCATTATATAAACGACTATGGATGGTGTTCTGCTTGTAAAAATGAAATGTAATTAATTTAACTTTACTAAATTATGATTTTATAATTCAGTACTAACTGGTGTTTAACTAAATTTATTTATTACTTTAAATTATAACATACAATTAGTATAATTATTAAGTGACAAAACTGCATCTCTCAGTTCTTCTATGGTATGCATGCGGTTTCTATAGATCCTATTTTTTAGATAGCCAAACATGAAGTAATCTAATGGGGTTAGATCAGGCGATCTTGGTGGCCATCTTTGTGCTCTAACAACCCTGTCAGCAAAAAACTGTTGAAGATATTGGCAGGTTTATCGAGCAGTATGTGCTGCAGCATTATCGTGCTGAAAATGACCTGCTTCAAGCTCATTTTCTTGTAACTCTGCAATAAACAATTCCAACATCTGTTGGTAACGTTGGGCTGTTACAGTTTCCTCGAAGAAAATTGGCCCTATTATTCGTTGCCTGGACATAGCTAACCAAATTCCAACTTTTACGGGATGCAATTGCGTTTCTCGAAATTCGTGTGGATTTTCTGCAAACCAGATGCGATAATTTTGTGAATTGTTAGATGAAACCAGGCTTCATCCGAGAAAAATGATTTGTTTAGCAAGTCATCGTCCCTTAAATTGTTGTTAAACCAATGACAGTATTCCAATCGCCTATCGTGATCTAATGGTAATAATTCCTGTACCGTAGAAACTTTATAGGGATGAAAATGTAACTTTCTTTTGACAGCTCATTGCACTGAAGTGTATGATAAGCCTATAAAATTATAAAATGTAATAAACTATTTCACTTAATGTTAATATTGATTTTTTACCTGTTTGTTGAGCTAATTACTACAGATAAATTCCCTTATTTTCTTACAGGATTCAGAAATATTATTGTTGGTGATATTAGATGTTAATATAAACGGTTTGAAAAAAAATTATAAGGTAAATAATCGAAAGATACTACAAGACGAACGCCAATGTCGCTAAATGTCAAGAAAATTCATTTAATGTATGAAATTTGTATGTAGCTAACTTCGCTCATTAAATTGATAATAAGTATAGATAAATTTTTCCGGAAAACAGTTTTTTTTCTTACGACAATCATTTTGAATCTCATAGTATATTGTAGTAATAGTATTTTATTTTCCAAACAGGTACAATATTCTTTAATACAATTATGGGTATAAATAATCTGTTAAAATTTAGAATAATGAGATTCAAATTCTGAACATGTAACATTATTATTCTCTACTTAAGAACATTCGAATTTCTCCTAATACGGCCCATTTACCTTATTTCCTGCAGCAGGTAGTGGATTATCCCCGGTAAACATCATTAGTCAAATCGTTATATTTATGGACGGACTATATATGTGTCCTTTGGGGATTATGCAACGTAAAAAATATGAGTAAAGCTTATTTTTAACAAACAGGTTGAGAGATACATATGTTTCCAAAATTAATTTCGTCAGTACTAGGAAACAACGGAAGGCACACAAGCAGTCATATTACATTCGTTTATTAAATAAATGAACCCAAGTACGCACGCAGGTGGATATCGATTATGTGTCTATCCGGTTAATAAAGATAGTTTTGCGTCATTTGAGCGCGATCAGTGTTAAATTATCAAATAAAATTAAATATAAATGTAACGTCTCTTAATCTCGCGTCATACAGCCCTTCTCCTGTTCCTACTATCCCATTAAATGTTGTACCACCCACTTCTTCTAATCAAAAAGGAATCCGGGAGCATACAAACGGGTGGCAACGAAACATGTGCCTATTGATCGATGCCACGAGCAGTAGTAGTATGTATTCAAGTGAAAGTGCCGTCAAGTAGGGTAGATATATAGTCGAAAACCGCGTGAAATACATTGCACGGCTTGTGTGTATACATGTGTGCCACCTTCATTTCCCTGGAGTTGTCATAAACCAGCCCCTCGCGTCCAAACCCGCGTTTCAATTGCGAGAATGTCATTTCAACGTTTTAATTTCGTAAATTGAGTTTGAAATTTTCGTGGCGCTAAAAACGCATAACGTATACGTTCCAGAACGTTTCGAGGTTAAAATGATGATAATTTTAATTTAAATTTAATTCTGGGAAACATATCTTGTTAAATCGAACTTTCACCCATTCTAAATCTTAATCTAGCGAAACAGCTATCTAGAATGAATTTTAATAATTTCATATGAAACATCCAAGGGAGGATTTATACGAGATAGGAGCATGATTCACTCTATCCTGTTGGAATTAATTTTGGGAATTACAGAGAGGAAAATATAATTTATAATTTCAATAAGGAGAGAAAATGTTTTTTTAATTGAAATATATTGAAAAATTATATTTAAATAAAATAAACCATTTTTTTTTCAACTTATCTTTTCAAAGTAACTGAATCCTTGAACGAAAGAAGGTTTTAATTTGAAATATGACCTATGGTAAAGTGTAGAACAGTTTAAATTCCAATCTTAATCTACCAAACACATGAACAACATGATTTTTTTCACTTAAATTTCAATAAATCTTAATAATAACACATAAGAAGTACCACTGATTCACGTTTTTTTTTCAGTTATATCAATTACAAATACTCTAAGCAAGTTATATGTTGTAAAGGTGGAATGCATAAAGAGTGATTCAGAGGAAAAGATGTTTTTTTTTTATTTTTGAGACTCACATTTAAGTATAACTATTAATTCTATGTACTTTACTCTGTAGTTTCTTTCAAATTTTCAGTCCCTATCCTGTACGGGGTAGAAGATAAATTGCGTTCGATGGGTCTCAAGTTAATTGTAAAAGGTGCACCAACCTTCTGCGTTATTTAAATTTTTTTAAAAGAAAAATCCCATATGGTGCGTACTTCTTGACACACGCTGTATATACATATACAGTGGAACCTCGTTAAGTTAGACTCCGTGAACCTCCGGATACCCCCATATCAAGTTTGACAGATAATTTTTTTTTAGGAAAGCTCGTTGTATCAAATAGTTTCTTCCCTATTATTTAAAATCAGTTTAAAAATATTTTTGTGTGTATTTGTTTATCAACGAAATGAAGTCATTTTTCTGTAACCTTATTCTACTTTTTTTTTACCCTAGTTTCAGTGTAACTCGGATTTTCGTTAACCTGGATCGGCTCTGCTGCAAATTGATCCGAATTAACGAGGTTCCACTGTATATGTGTTATAATATTTCCGTTGAAACGTGCACAGCACAAAGAAAAAAATCTGACAAGCGAGAAGGGTGAAAATTTATACTCTTTTCCAGAAAAAGTGCCCGTGAGGTACATCACAATGGAATTTAATTAAAGGTGGATCCCCAGGAGGCGAGAAGGTGTGTTTTTTTCCCTTCGTTAAGCTCCAGTAGCTTTCCGTTTTAAAGGGAAATGCAAATTAGTATAATTACACCAAATGCCCTTAAGGCACGTGTCCAGCTTTTTTCCTTTCCTTTCTTTTTATTTCGAAATTAACTTCTCCTAAAATTGTTCACGATACTCACTTAGATAACAGAAACGATGTTTACATTACATTGTTCCCGTTTATTTACACGTCCTACGGTCAATACGTCATCAAGGCGAAGTTACTTTGTGCGTGCAAGTTTGTTGCCCTTTCTACAAGTTCGTACTTCGTATCTTCCGGGCATTAAGCTGACCCCAATCAAACACATGTTTTAATTACAGCAGCATCCTGAATTTGATGAAACATCTAACTTGTGCCCTCTAGTAAACCACATATTATCTACGACTCGCCCGAGATTTCAACTGGATGAACGTGATAAAAGAGAGAATAATTATTGGGAATTTAATTTAATAAGAAAAGAGATGCAAAATTAATTAAATTGGAACGAGTTCTCCAATTAAACCGACTTTTCTTCCAATTCCATTAAGCTAATTAATTAAACAGTGTGAACCACTTGCACTGGATGAAATGATCGTGTGTGATAATGGTTTTTAATTAGTAAATAGAAGAAGAAAATAATTTCTTAGAGTTTTTATCCTACCTTCAAACATTTTGTTATGTTTAGATTTATTTTTAAAAAAATGTCATTTTGGAATCTTAAACATTAACATCATTCTATCCATTATTGAGAAATTCACCTTTAGACAATTTGTTTAAATTATCGCTATTTGTTTATCTTTCAACTGCAAACGAAAGGAAAATCATTACAAACAACTACAAACGATTCTGAAGGCCTTTTTGAAGGTGCTTAATTATTAATGGATCGAATTACAAACGTAATACTAATATTATCCATGAAATCACATAGGTATTTAATAGCATAAGAGCATAGTGTATTGCACACGCGTTCGGATAACATCGACTGACCCTCGAATGGTCGAACGCACTGTATATATATTTAATAACCAGCAGATGCTCCAGCAAATTATAAATAAAATCTCTGCCGGTCTAAATATATCCAGATCTCGTGGTAGGATGCAGAAACTGTGAGGTTCTTAAGGGTTGTTTGTAATGGAGCAAAGATCACTTCAGAAGAACGAAAATAGGTTTAAAAAAGAGCAAATAGTGTGTTGTTCCGGTAGGTAGAGAGAGTACATTTTTAGAACGAGGTGCCGAAGCACACACTACGAAAGCAGAAAATATTAGTTTTTGTGATTCGAAATATAAATGTAATCTTCGTTAGACATCGACAAGCGAAATTTTTTTAAAACGCTCAGTGTTTTGACATGAAAAACCTAGTAGACTCACGATTTTAATATAACGCCCAGTAAACCAAATTCAAATTTCCCTCAATTATATTTAGTAACTTCAACTTAAAGGTATTAAAATAACTATTAATGTAATACAAAATCATAGATAATGTTGAAGTTACTAAAAATAATTGAGGGAAATTTGAATTTGGTGTATTGGGCTTTCATCAACCCTCCCCACTATTTATTAGCTATCAAGATAATAAGACACTATTTTTAGAAAAAAAACGCACCTTTTTTGTTTCTGTATCATCTAGAAATAGATTCGTGGTTGAGTTTATTCAACCGCAAAAGGATGTTGTTTACTTTAATTCGTTGCCGAATTACCATTTTAAAACTTCCATTCAACAAGTTTTAATTTCTCGAAATTAAGGCGAGAGAACAGCCTTTTTCACTGTGTAATTTCGGAATAAATACACGTGACTTATCAGCATAATCCGTCGTATTTTGATTTGTCAACACAACGTCGTGGTTTTTAATTAGACAAAACCCACATAACTGCGGTGATGTTTACTCTTGAAACAATCTGAAATATTCACAGTAACAAGTCCGACCCTTGTCATTGTTTTTGTGTACTTTTACGGTTTGTTATGCTTTACTTCCTACGGGAGACAATTATTCATTAGGCAGTTGATCATTCGTTATTTTGTATATTAGATTCGTGAAATGCGATTTTATATACGATAAAACGGTTTATCTGCGACGTGATGTTAAAATCTGCTTCATTAATTTATTTTATCGGTAATTTATTATTTAAAAGTCAATCATTTTCAAGTAGAGAAAACGATTGAAGATTCCACAGTTCATAGTTGTAACTTTAAATACAATTTTGCGGCATAATATTATTCCTTAGGAAGAGGAGGAGGGACTAAAAATACTGTAAACCCACACTGAAAACCAATTCGTTCAATTGGACAGCAAAATATTTTTAGCAAAATTTTATCACGAAAGATTAGTTAATCCAACAAAATACTTCTTTATTTCAAATAAATAAATAATTTGTTTCAATTAACCAAATATTTATTTGCCAATATTTAACTCAATATTAAACAAACAAATCGGTATTTCAGTGTGGAAATCATAACTTACCTTTCGATTTTATCAAGAGTGGATGGGTACTGTAATATCGTCTGCTGTTTCTCCATTTCGACGATGCATTGTGCACCTAACTCCAATTCTGAAAATTCAAACCCTCAATTAGCGACATAGTTACTTAGTTCATTTTATTAATCATAGGATAACGTAGGCGTTTCATTCTATTCAAGGGTTCTGAGAGGTTAGCTCCGGAACTATCTGGGATCTTAGTGGCGAAACTATGTTAGCCCAATTTAAATTTAATATCAACGTCCTGCGGGCCCATAAATTCCCAGTTATTTCGGCGAAATATACCGTCCCATGATGTAAAGGTATTCGCTGTAAATTTATTACGTAGGGTTGTTAATCGACTTTCCACCTAATAAATTAATAAACGTGGAGCTACCACGGCCTTGGTATAATAAATTAATAAAGCGACAACGTCGTTCAAAAAAAAAATAATAAAATGGAAAATCTTCTCTGGGAATTAATTTCCTCGCGAGAATCGAATCCACAGGTTATAAAAAGGGATCTGTCTGAAAATGCTCCTCGCGTGTATAAACCTAATAAGTTACCGGGAATTTTTCAGGGCCATCAATCAATCTTGAAATTGATCGGAAAAGTGTTCAAGTTCACCGTACTTGTCTGTTTACGCCGGCGTGATATACAATGGCAAAAATTTAATTACTAAACATTTAATTGGATTTATAAGCGTAATGGAAATTGCACTTCCTATACCGAGTTAATACGTTTTGCTATCAGCATATCAGCAAGAAGAAACGATAAATGTCTATCAATATATTTCCTGTTTCAAGGTTTTTATTTATTACATTGTAGTGTGTGTAACGAGTGGATTTAGATATTGAAAATGCGAAAAGAATGCATAATAAATGTTGAAACATGTTTTCATTTATTTATTTTTTAACGTGTGAGGTGGTCGCATAATAAAAATTCTGAGAAAAATCGAGCTGAAATGATTTTAAACTATCATCTTAAAATACCACAAAATTTTAAAATCTACTGTGTTATAAAAGCATTAATATTTTATATTTTAAGTTCACATTGTATATGTGTATGTGAAATATAATGAATAAATAGTATTATTAAATAATGGGTAAAGTTTAAATATTACTTCAAATTTGAGACGATTTTTAAATATTGTTATTCAGGCTGAAATAGCATAACTTGATGACGAGCAAAAAGAACAGAGGATTTAAACATTTAAAACGTAAAAAATAATTTGTTAAATATTTATCTAGAAGGAGTTAGATAGGTATAGTATAGTTAGATATTTACAATACTGATTTGCTTATTGGCAATTTTATCAAACTTATAATAAATTCCTTTTAAAATGTTCCTTGTTTATTTTTAATTTTTTTTACTTTTTTTTATCCTACAAGTCCATAAAGATAAAATTGATTATTATGTCTACCAATATTTAATTAGTTTCAAATGATACTAAGCCCTTGTTTAACATCGATTTTTAAATTATATTACAAAGCAAATATTGCCAGGGGTAAAATTTTCCCTCTATTATTTCTGTGAAGTTGTCGAGAACAAGCAAAACACAAAATATAATCTTATTGGTAACATGTTTTTCCTTCTCGATTACTTGGCA
The DNA here is from genome assembly GCA_004143645.1 of Protaetia brevitarsis. Lineage (NCBI taxonomy): Eukaryota > Metazoa > Arthropoda > Insecta > Coleoptera > Scarabaeidae > Protaetia > Protaetia brevitarsis. The sequence goes on along the minus strand of RXPK01000153.1, from coordinate 3,765,407 downwards.
TTTAACTTTTTGCGGAGATCTAATCTCCGGTAACATACTGCTGGTAAAACGCAGGTAATTTATATGTATATAATGCAGCAACTGTTTTTGCATGGGAATGCCTATCAGCCACTATCAAATTGTGGAATTTGAAGAAGGAAATTGAAAGATTAGAAAATATATGTTTAAATGAATGAATAAATATGATGGAGAATAAAATAATGCGAGAAGTATTTCAGCGGTATAAAATATTAAATTTTCGATATACAGTGTGTTCATGATGAAACGAACAAATTTGTTTAAGATTCCGGTAATTATTTTGCAGAAAAACACTCGGACGCATCGATTAGTTGCGAATTTTTTGACATAAGAAAATTGCATACAGTATGTCTAAAGAAGAACATATTTTAATGGAACTCCCTGTATATTATGCCATTTTTTTTTTAATTGTACGGTAAATTCTGAACATTTTTCATATATCATACCATATATCTAAAATGAGCGGTTTTCGGAATAATGACGTTTGAAATGTGATAAATTAAAATTGATACATACAAGTAATGAAATAAAATATTCAAATTGAACAAATACACCTTGAACATTTTTTAAAAGCCAACAAAAACAGTCTGGTATGGCAAATTTTATCTTCAATAAAATACTCTTCTTCGAATTAAACGGTTTTCCTTGACCAGTAGACCATTTTGATGTAGTATTTTGTGGCAATAAAAATCAAACTATCACCGGCTTTTAGTTAGAACGTTTTTTCTGTAAAATAATTACCTGAATTTTAAACGAATTTGTTCCTTTCATCATGAACGCACTGTATATAGCGTTTCCTATTTACCTCACATTTAACTCCTAACAGGGTTGTAACTTTAGTAATTACATACAATAATGTTATACATTTAAAATCATTTCAAATATAACTTCTTAAAAATCTCCATTTTTTTTTTTGAGTGAATCATTTCCCCGCATGCAAGGTTTGTATAAATAACATTCAACAAAAACGGCATTCATTTAACCACGTTCAGATAAAGTCGCAAAAAATTACCACCACTTTTTCGAGTTACATGGGCTTCGAATAAATGCTAGGCAAATACCTAAATTTATTAGTTTGATTTTGCAGTTCGGGGTGGAATGTTGCTTGTGTTTTTAAAATCGGATATGTGATGTTTGTTATATTGTTTAGTTTAGAATGTTGATGAGGGTAATGCGATTTCAAGATTTAGGATGTGGTGTGTTCGTGCATAAACAATAGTTTTCTTCTCTTTGTTTATTTACGGATGGGTGTACAACTTCGCTACTCAAATGTAAGCATTATTTTGTTTCATTTATTTAATGATTGAGGAACGTGGAATTGTTTTTAATATACCAATTTAGTTTTCTTATTAATTCATTTGATTGCATTTAATGAAATGAAATTAAGTAAAGTTCTTTTGTTATTTATAACATTTTTTTTATTTCAGGATGCACCTCGGATTGAGCCTCCATTGCAGCAAGTGGAATGTAAGTTTACATTTTTAATTATTACTTATTTTTTTTTTATTTACCGTAAATAAAAGCCTGGATATGTTGAGCAAATTAATTATTGTATTACTTAATTCGACCGGAATATTTCGAGTTGACAATGAAATGATTATTTTTAATAAAAGAATTAAGTAATTTTTACGTGCTAATTGTCACAAAATTATTATTAGTTAAACGTTCAACACTAAACACAATTCCTTCTTACGTCAAATTAATAGAAATAAAATTGAAACTCGATTAAATTTTTAATGTAATTTTGTAAAATTATCCACCTAAATGTGGAAACTTGAGAGAACAAAATAGCCATTAATTTAAACATAACCTCAATTTTTTTTTAATATTTTGTATAATAAATTTTTAATATACTTTGAGGTCGTATGGAATATAAAGTGTTAATACATACAGTTGTGTCTAAAAATTAAAAGAAACTTGAATTTAACGAATGTATGTGTAAAAATGTGAGGGATGCACTCTGAATTATAATGTAAAAATATGATAACAAAATCGGTATATGAGAGTTACACTGTATCAACTTCAATTCTGGGAATTCTGAAAACAATTAATTTCAAAGAATAAGATGAATTTAGAAGTATAAAATTTGTATAAAAGCTTCTAGAAAGGATTGATCCTGTTCAGCATATGTAAGAGAAGCTTTCAACTAATCAGAATATGATGTAAAACCATTTTAACATAAAAAAAGTGAGGTGAACACAGTTTAGTTCTGAGGTAGTGATATTTTCGACTACAAACTATAAAAATTCTAAAATCAATACAATTATAGTGTAGTATGTATTAGATATCGTCACAATCCAACAACTAAATCAAATTAAATTAATAAAAGATAATGTCTTTACAAAAACGAAAAATGATATTGTAAAAGTTAGTGAAATTAATTACAATTTTTAATTGATTTAATATGCAGAATAGTTTTTGATTATATTCTGCGTTATCTAAACTGAAATACTTAAAAAAATCGACACTGTGATTTTGTGAGTTTTGGAATGATGATTGTATTGCTAGTATAAATATCATAATTGAGGGCTTAGATGGTTAGAATAATAAGGGCACAAGTGCATTTTTTGTAATAAGTGCTTGTTTTTTTACAAAAATAAAACTTACACTGAACAGAACTTTAGGACTTCAATTTTCTTTTTTAATTAATGAATATATCTTTAATTAAAAAAATGAGAAAATTCTAGTTCTAAAGTTGTGTTTAGTATAATATTTTTATTTTTGTAAAAAAAAACAGGCACTTTAACCCCTTCAATTCTGCTATTGTAACAGATTTTTTTTATTTAAGTTGTGGTTAGCAATTCGCTTAACTTAAATGATTTCTTCCTTTTAAAATATCTCGTTTTTCCGTAAAGGTGTGAAAGAATATCAATTTTTCTGAAGTATTATCGAATATTATAGAAATATCTTGCGATTCAAGAATCCTTTAATGTTTTATTAAGTTTTGGTTATTATATTTCCTAACCATTTTAAAATTATCTTTCCTTTCAATTGGTTTGATGGAATACTGGCTGGGTTAATTTCTTAAATCTTGTAAAACGTTTGGACTATTTTAATACGTAAATATATAAATTATAAATTAATAAAAATTATTTTATTTATACTAAAATTCTAATATGCTGTGAGGCTTTAATTCGTATTTATATTCATAATAACTTAATATTGTGAATAACTTTAAAAATAATAATAATAATGATAAGTAATTGAATTGAGTATATTATAATATTTGTGCATCCAAATAATAATTTAGGATTTAATTTAATTTATATTCGTGACTTACAAACAACAACTGGATAGATTTGTTAATATATTATATTAATTATATATGTATAAATTATTTTAAGGTTTCAAATAAGTGTATTAATATCTAAAGTAATTATAATTTTAAACTTTTTAAAAAGGATAACATGTTACTCTGACGTGAGAATTTACAAAATTGTATATGTATATATATTGTTGCTTTATTTACATGGAAAAGGAAAATGTTTCCTTCAAAGTGTTGTTATTCTAAAAAGAAAATTCCAATACCTAAGAGGTTGACAGTTATTACATTTTTCTTCCGTGGTGGAAATACATTCAAGGCGACAAAAAATCTATTGGCATTTTCGCAGCACATGACGGGACGTTGAAAACGCGCACAGGAATTGGGGAACATTTATTACTATTTTTCCGAAGAAAATTCCGGTGACAGCTTAATAAAATTTATTATTATTTCCCTTCCAATGTTCTTCCTTCTCTCCAGCTTTTCATCCGATTTCGCTTGTAGTTTGATCGTTGCAAAGATTTAACGGTACTTAGTGTGCGGGTTTCGTGATGCATTTTCTTGTTGTTTGTTGACCTATCCGATGATTCACGCAGAGTTCAATTTAGGTTGTTTTACGCGTTTTCGCGGAGTATCAAAAAAAATATATGTATAACGAGCAAATAGTGATTGAAAAGGCTTTTAGATAACATAGATAATAAAACGCCTGCACCTCGCTTAGCACGAGGTGATATTTTTTTAATTAATAAGTCCAAACATCGCTATGTCAAGGTAAACATTGGCCAGGACCGTCGATAATTGTATCAGGTTAATGCGGTCTGTCGCGATGTGTTTTAAGCGGGGACAAAGGTGTAGAAACGGTGCTATTAAAATGGGGCAACGTGGTACGATAATTTTTTTTTTTTGCAAAACTCACCTCTCCTGCTGAAAGGACGTACCCTCACGGCTACCTTAATTTTATCTGATGTTGACGAAGACATGTTTCACGGATTCTGTATGCGACGGATCGGGACACCAAAAACAAATATGTACAATTATCACACCGCTTTTATACAGAGTTTTACATATTCAACCATTTTCGAACATAATAGAACTGAATTAAACACCAACACTTATCACTACACAACCTGCGCATGTTTCGCCATGTTTCCCATTTCCAATATTAAAACGGAGATATTGGCCAATGCGCCATGACGTTCAACAAACGTCCCCTTACTGCGCAACATCCATTTAGGCGATACACCGAGTGTTTACTGAATCAAAGGGACCGAACAGCGACCAACAGGCCGTCAGAACAGGCTGGCAAAGGCCTATACCATGCCTATACCTTCCACTCGTTGCGTAAATGAACGCGGAAGGCGCCTAACTCCGTCTCTCTCTCTCTTTATCGCCAACCGTTTGACGTCTCGAATACAAAACATTTCATTACAGTTTCCTTTCGTTTCCCTGCATCTTGCCTTTTGTGCGAACAAAGTCCGTTTTATCGGGAAACAAAACCTGCCGTGGCCTTATTTTTACGACTTTCAATACAATGAGAAATGAAACAAAATAAGCAGTCAACCCAAATTACGCTTGAAACTTTACAAAGCATCGCATTAACGATTTAGGTTTGTATTCATACACTGAACTCAAGCAACACCTTATCGGCTTGTCATATATGTCAATATATTTGCGATCATTTCCTTCTGCTATTCTGCTATGTCTCGTTTTTTTTTTTAAATACAAACCCAAACTTTATATCGCATCGAATAGAAAGCAAACATTCTATTTATCTTCTGAAGAAAAACCTAGTTTTTCAGAGGAAACTGTTAATTTGGAGTGTCCCATGCGGCAGCGTATCGGGACCTCTATTATTTCTTATTTATTTCGATGATAACTATGCTATCAAACACCTTGTTAGCGATTCACACTCAATAGCTATTAATTACGCAGATAACACTTCCATACTAATTGTGAAAGACGACTTAAATTGATTAAGCACTGGGGGGAATTAATATATGTTCATTACAAGACTAATTTAATTTATTTAATAGAAAACACGCCCACCATTATGCTTAATAACTTTGCTTGTCCTGTCCAAATTAAAATTCATCTTTAGGTGTCCTGATGTGTCATGTCATTATATCATTCTTTATTTACACTGTCAACAGTATTTAAATTTACATATTTGGGGGTTTATAAATAAAAATTATTTTTAGAGCTTTTTTTCTAATACATATCATAGATCCATAAATGTGGAAGATGATGAGATAACAGATAATTTGATAGAACGATTAATAATTAATTATAAAGGAAGTAATGACACAGAAAATCGTTGTTGTCAGTGTCAACGACAATTCTGTGTCTTATAAAACATCATATATGATGTTTTATAAGATTAAGCTAACCCATATAATTATCTATCTGTCAAAATCAAAAAATTGTCTGTAAAATTATAAATTCAAATTTGCCGCTATCTTATATTCTTGTTTGTTTTTGCCTAGAATTATCTCGTGGTAATAAAATGTTTGCAATGTAAACCGGTTCTATTTCCTTACGACAAAGACTATAATTGCCTAATCACCTTGTGAAATATTAGGTTTGTTTAATTGTTTAGTGTAGAACATTTATGTCACCAAAGTAGGACAAACAGCTGTTGATATTTTTGGGAACACAGAGATTTATATTGGAATTTCAAAGTCGTGCCTGACTGAACTTAATCAAACTTATATAACACTAAACGAGAAAATTGCCATTTATTCCCGAATGAATTCGATTAAAATAATTTTATTTAAACATAATTGGCGACTCCGAGTGTTATTTGAATTTTGCGCTCTTGTTTGTTAGTAACTTCAATGTTTCAACGCGAAGTTACCTGCGATTTTGTATTAACATCAATAATTATTTCCAATTCAATCCCTTCATCTTGACGTTACTAAAGCTCATTGTGTAGTGTTTGAATTCGAACAACAATGGAGGTGGTTTTAACTGTAGCAAAAATGAAATCATTGATTCTGTGGCAAATTTATTTTTCTGCACTGGACAATAATAACGTTTGCAAATATTAACGGTGTACCGACCAAATTGATGATAGAGGTTGAATTCATGTTGCTTCATACATACGGACTTGAGATAAAACCAATAACTCTTAACAGCCAAATTTAAATTTGCCGCCATGATTTTTGGTGAATTCAACGTAAAGGCATTAAAATAACTATTAATTTAGTACAAAATGGTGGGTAATTTTTTGTTTGTTTCAACGTTGAAGTTACTAAGAATAATTGCGGGAAATTTAAAATTGGCTATTAGGGAAATTCAGAGACAAATTTTATGCCCTAAGCAAATGAGGTTATGTTGCACAGTATAAATTAGCAAATTTCGAAAGTTTCAAAGTGTTTATTTATAAACAATTAAACATATTTCCAACGTTCTTATTTTATCGATTTTACCACTATAATAATAGTTGTTATTAAATAAATAATTTAATGTATATTTTGAACTGATAATCTGGTTCATTTAATTCAATACAGAAATTACCCCTAGAAACATCCCCGTTTGTAAACTGCACTTTGTTTGTTTATCGTGATATCGCGTTCAAAATTATCTGTTTGCACTTGGTAGATACCTAGTAACATGTTTAATTTATTCCTGACACGTTGGTAAACTTGATAATAGATGGCAAGGGAATTGTAGTAGAATGGTAGTAGCCTTACAGTTGGAATCTGTAAATTAACATAATCACGATAGAAAAATAAATATTTTATTTTAGTATACATTCACATAGAAACTCTTACAGATTTAGACAATCTTTTCACAGTATAAAATAATAAATTTATTTAGGAGAAAATCATCAAGTTTCAAACAAATCCTAGACCCACCTTTAAAGGGACTTTCCTTTATGAGTAGCTTATATCAACCAAATTAATAATATATGATATTCTTTGGTGAATGGTAGCGGAGTAATATTGAGGAAAATTTGATTTTCTATAAGCTATTCATTTTTTTTTATTAGAAGGACGGTTTCTTATAGTGGTGTGGAAGAATGTTTTCATTATTGCTTATCAGTAAAATCGTACTCCCTTCAAATGTAGGCCAAATATAAAAATCAAATAGACGCAAAAAAAATCAGATTATCAATCTTACAATTAGCATTGGATGCGGAATATGGAGTCGTTTACAACTCTCAAGATCCATAATCTGCATTACTTAATACATCAAATGGTGTTAAAAATAATTCCTAGTTAAAGATAGTGATCGCCGTTTGAACAGGACATTATTCAATTGGGCCAAATGGTGTAGGAAACCCGGATTCGGAAACACCCTTCTCTGTTTGAAGACGTGCTCAAGCGCTTGCCCGGCATTCATGTGCTTGCATATCATCAAATAGGCGATGACTATAGTTGCTGATCTTGATATTCCAACTACGCAATGCACGAATACCCTTCCTTCGAATTGGAATCGAACAAAAAAAAATGATTAATCAGAAATAATATTAGTAAAATCTCATACCTCCACTTCTGATTGCGTTATCGATAAATCTAGCGGCCTGTTCAAAATACACCGATATATTCCAAGAGGGTCTATCGTGTCCCGGTATTCCCATGTATTTGATCTTCGAATTCCTATAATACGCTTCGCTGGTGTTCACCTGGTATTCGTCACAACCCTCGGCGCAATTTAAGACGTGAGTTATGCGATTCGTCAATAAGAATCTTCTGTCCTTCGCTGCGTATCTGATTATTCGAGCGTGGGAGATAAAAAAAATTCTGACTTGCTTGAATATTGCACTTACTTGTCCCCTAGATACAATCCATCGTCAATTTTGTGTATAGAATGGACGCTTGATATACTGGAGACGGGATTGGAACGGACCGTGTATGTTAGTTCGTCTAGGAGATCATTCAAGTATTTACCTGTGATTGTATCTGAGCATTTCGGCCTTAATGTGCCCTTTAAGAGAAAAGATCCGTTGAGGTTAGGTATGGTTGAAAACGTTTGCATACTTACGCTGTACACGGAATCCCTCCACATCTTTACGAGTTTTTCTTATAAGATTTTATCCTACGACACGGAAAAACATCAAAGAACGATCTTTCAAGACGGACACAATCCGGTATGGTGATCAAATCGGCACTAAATTTATAAACGATCTAATCGCGCGATATTAGAAACATGCAATGACATTTTAATACGTAATTTTATAAATAGCAGTTTGAGCCCTTGCCAATTTTTTTCTCACTATCATCAAGACAACAATACTTGGGAGTTGGTGGGTTTCACGGTTCTGCCTTCAATATTTTTTTTTTTTTACAGTCGTCTCATCCGTCAATGACGCAGTACTCTCTTACGGCCTCACTTATTATACACAGGGTGTTGTTCGTGCTTGAAGGGTTCGCTGACGCGTTTGAATCACCGCTAGTGATTCGTCGAGCGATTCAATTGTGGATTTCCAAATAAGATGTGTGAATTATCATTCAGTAATGTGTTTACATCTGTCCGTATCTCGGCTCTCGTGAATTATTTTTACCGCGAGATCGCTAATACATTGACTCACGGAATTATTGATACCACGTGCCTGGTTTATTATAAGCATTTAAATTCTATTTCCATAGTTACTATCATGTCTTAAACACGCATAACCTAAATTCACGTTCCACATTATTTTCTTTAAAAGAAAAGACCTTATTTCGAGCGATAAAAATCTGGAATGTATTATTTTAGAGGATAAAGTTAAATTATTAAGTGGTACATATATTTGTTTTGTGTTGGTAGACTAGCTACCACAATCTTGATTGTAATAATGTGCTTTCATTTTTTTTTTTTGTACTTAGTTTGATGCACTCTATGGATCTCTTACGATTTTGATTGCACATCTGTAGCACCTATAAAGTGATATGCAAATCTGTAAGCATATATTTTACATGCTTACACACCTGCAAATATCTAATTTACAGGAACTACAGATTTAGTTTCCTCATTCCCTGAGATTTTCCAATATTTGGATATCTTCTATTTTGCCTTATCTTTTGTTTTCTTTAATATGTATTGTGTTGTTAAACATTCCAAAAAAGGGTATCGGCTTTAAAAATGGCGTTCCATCCTTTCTTTTGCCATCTTATTTCTTTTCTACTCCTGTGTGTCTCGGACTCCATGGAAAGGCGACAATGTTCCTTTTGCCTAAATCTTTGAGTTTTCTGTTGCCATCTTTAAACAGACACCACTGTATTCGTATGCCATTTCTCGACTGAATGAAATGAATACGATCCTTAATTTTTTTTTTGTATAATGTGATTTTTTTGCTGACATTTATGACGTAGAAAAGACGTCTGAAGTGCCAGAAACTGACGTCAATTAGGTACAGTCAGAAGATATCAACATTATTAACTCATTTTTTTTTTGTTTCATTTACATATATGCACCTATTTTCTGTTATCTGGCCAAATAGATTTAATCCACATTTTAAGAAGGCTTAAGTGATTTCTTGTGCTACTATCCTAGCATAGCAATTCCTGCAAGTACTTCAAAGGTATTTTTTTTCCAACTTAATAAAAATTCCCTTTGAAGAATTGTTTAATATAGATTTTTTTTTTTCGCTGTGGCAGCTTTGATATTGATGATAATTGAAGGCTTGTGCGTATCCAAAATTTAAATATTGGCCCTTTTTTTTAGATCTTGCCTTTTTATTAAAAAAAGCCCCAAATTATTTTGGACGGTTTTTCACTTCTCAAAGTTTATCATTTTGATTTCTCTGCTTATTTTTCTTCCTGCTCTGCTAGCACCAATTTAAAGGATAAGGTGCGTAATAAAACACTTCCTCGTATGATTTATATGATATAATGATCCTTTAATAGTACATCTCATGATCCATTATTATCGGCAAGTACATATACACTTATATATTTTCAAAAATATACACGCATGTATACATACTTGAGCTCCAGAATATCAATAAAAAACAAAATATTTTTTTTTTGTAAATAATGAACAGTTGTAAAAAAAAATTAAATGAAAATAGTAGATTTGTAGGCGGGTTTAAACAGCTTTAGCAAAAAATAACCCGTAAGATATATATAATTTTTTTATATAATTCTCGAGAAATCTTAAAGTGTGCACGGAAGAAGAGGAATGGATATGATACACAAAATATTAAAAAAAAAAAAAACTAGTATTTATAATAGGAGGTAGTCAGTTATTGTGTGCATTAGAAAAGGCACAGTTTATAATGTATGTCGTTCATACTTTTAATACGAAATGTTTTAGCAATTAAAATTCTTATTTCCGGACGTTTGGCAAAGAGAAAGAAAGAAAAGTGAAAGAAACATATCATCAGTCTTTACTAAATTTATACATGATCGTACAATTGAATGTTAATAAGAAATAAAGGATTTGGTTCTTCTGTGAACTGCTTAGAAAAATAAATATGTATACAAAAAAGACCAGAAAAATTGACATCAATTCCTTTATTCCTTAGCTTACATACATTATTATCATTATTGTTATAAATAAATCGTAATTCTAACTTACTTATATTTACACATATAGCGATTTTACTATACAGATAGCGCTGTAATAATAATGAGAAGGTTTGAGTATTTAAAAGAAAACAAGATTCTTTTCAGGGCGAATACTAAACAGTTTTCTAAAGTAGAAATAATACCTGTAGACTAGCTTTTACCTATAATATTATAAAGTTATAAATAATAAATTAAATTTCACAGGATATCTACAAACATTTTGAGCGTATTTTATTTATTTTTTTTTTTTTGCAGTACATTCATAACAAACATTAGAATCTAAAATATACAATACAAATGCTTCGTTTAAAACATAAATACTTTTTTCTCGTATTGTTATTATTATTATTAAATGGGGTTGTCGCCATACTATATAGCCGGGATTTTTATATAATATATGTATATATATAATAGCATTTTATATAAATTATCTAACTTTAGGAACAATATATTAATACCATTAAAAGCTGTCTATATAAAATATTAACAATAAATTTATTGTCAGCGGATTTTCACAATATTAAGGTATATTATGTTATATATATATAATATATTATTTCAGTGTGTTGTCATGCAAACACTTATTTTATTTATTCTTGTTTGTTATTGTACTTAATAAACCATACAGTCACTCTCATCCATATTCGTACAACAGCTTGTATTAACCACAAAGTAAGCAATCCCAGCAATTCTTATAATATTTTGCGTTGTCCTTCGTTATGATATTCCAAAATAAACAAATTCTTAAAGAAACAATACAGTTGGAATGGAGCAATATTTCCTCTAAAATCACTGAAAAACCAATGGCCAATCACTCACAAGAAGTTACTAAGAGGAAGGGATATCTAACCAAATATTAGCAATCGCAATACGAATGGCTTTTTTTTATTATATTATTTGAAAATTTGAAATTATTTTCTTCAAAGTTAATTTAGTCTGCTACACGAATATGGATGAGAGCCACTATCCTATCTCTCCATTCAACAATATCTCCTTCTATGCTACTACATGGTCCCAAACAATGGCAAGACGTTTCTGATCGCGATCCCCCCATCTTCAAGCAAAAGCTATACAACTATAGGAGCCTCTTGATAGTGGTGATAATGGTGATGGATATGTTCGTGTACGTGGTGGTGTTCGTGCCGTTCCACGCTGGAAGTGGGACTCGATGTGGCGTTGTTTGTTTGCTTTTCGTAGGAATTCGATCTATACTCAGATTTCCGATTCTGTTCCGTCGTGTAGAAGTTCGACGAGAATTCCTGCTCCAACCACCTGACGACCTGCGCCATGGCCCTAGCCTGGTCCTCTTGCCTGTTCCTGTGCCTCAGATAATGGGGCGACGACGTATTCCCCAAAACGATCTGCGGTATCTTCTTGACGTTCTTCTAAACTGCTTGGTCTGCTCGACTTCGACAGTCTTGTTCTTCTTTTGCGCTTTCTCGTTGGCCTGTATCTGCTGCGTTAAGAGATTGCAACGTAACGGCGAAACACCAGTGTATTCGTGCGTTGCCTTCATCTTATTATGCTTGCGACACCCTGCATTCTTTTTGACCGGAACTTTCTTGCTCGAAACACACATAACCGCGTCTATCAGCTTATTATATTGGCAATTCGTGTTGGGCAACTGCGTCGCGTTTTGGAATGAAGCTAAATCCACGTAGAAATGGGTCGGATCCATTATGTTAGCTAGGTATTGCAGTGTCGGCATATTTGTCGGCTTTTGGCGCCTTTGATGTTGCTTCAATTCCGTTCTCGTTGGTGTTGTTTTGCTGTCGATATTCGTGTGATTCCCTGAGTGTTGTTGTTTCCTGAAAAAAAAAAGATTATGATCGACACCATCTTGGATTTTCCCACAATTCCTCACCTGCCATTTTGTAGACCATTCTTATCCATATTCGCCTGGATTATCTCGAGCAACTTCTGCCTCTGCAACGAGCTGGACTTCTTTTGACCGGTCCTATCGTTCTTTGAACAGGTTTCCTGCTGGTGCGCGTTCTCCTTGTGCGAATGCCGATTGAGCTTCTTGTGATACCTCTTCTGCCTGATTTTATCGCAGATGTAATGATCCGAGCAGTCTCCATCGTCCTCGCTGGTCATATCGCCGGATAAATTGCTGGAGATATCCGAAGAATCGTCAGAAACGTTTAGACGCTCCTCCTGTTCGTGATCCGCGGAATCGCAACAGTGATGAGTCTGCTGCGTCCTCGTTTCTTTCCTCTTATGCGGCCTCTTGCACTGCTTGTTGTTCCCGTGCTTGATGGTCACGTTCAGATCTCGCTTCACCCTTTGCGTCGGTGTCGTCTCAGTTTTCTCGTTGGGTTTCTCGTTTATAACGGTCGCGCTGACGTGTTTCCGTTGATCCGGTGATACAGTTAGTTTGACGCGAATGGTTTTGCTACCGTAATGCGGGACTTTTACCGATGAACCTAAAGCTTCGTATATCGTTGTCACTAAACCGGCAATGTCCTGGAAAGAAATAAAGCAAACAATTGACAAAAACACCAGAAAAGACGTAAAACAATAAAAGAAGTATTTTTAATCTCATTCGAAAGATAACTTATAACGCATAACCTTGCCCACATTGACCTTTAAAAAGTGAACCTTAAAAGTATTGCATAAGCATTAGAGGATGTAAAACTTGTAAACTGTATCTTCAATAATTATTTTAGTTTATAGCTTAGATAAAATAATTTGTTATGTATCTGTTTCTGTAAACATCAAGAATAAATATTACCAAAACAATTTAGGAATTAGTAAAGTTTATTATTATACACGTTCAATTCTCGCATCGTCGATACAATGCATATTTTTTTAGGCAGGTCAATATTAGATGTCAGAACTCTTCTTTTAACTAGCAGGTGAAAAATAGTTTTGGGTAATGATGCAAAAGATCACATATTTTGGCACGCGTTTCTTGGTCTTTTTTTTTCATCCATGAATTATTACGCTACAAAGGCAAACTTATCAAACGTAAACACGTGTTAGAAGTAAATTTTATACTCAAAGAACTACATATGGAATTATGGATGTCATTAAGCATTGAAAACTTTACCGTTTTGTTATCTGACCAATATTTTTTGGCTTATTCAAGTTTTCTTCCGGCAATAGCTAAATATAATTCAAGAAGACTTTGCTAATTATTCATATTTATAAATTTATTTTATAAAATAAATATGATACCCAAACACCTAATTGACATTTCTATCAACATTCAAAAGATACGGTACCTAGGCATGATTCGCCAAATAATAATAATAAGAATAAAATAATAATAATTCATGCTTTACTAATGATGCCTTTAGAAAACATAGTTCTCCAACATATTAGTGTGAGATACCAGAGTATTGGAATGGCATATTATAGTTTAATAGATGAAAGATAATGGGAGATTAAACAAGTCAAGAGGTTGCAATGTGAAAATCCTTCAGAAAATACATCTGCAGTGGGAGCATAGATTCTCCAAACTACATCGACGCTAGAGGCTTTTACACTTCTGTAAGTCCAAGGCAAAAAATTAACACCCAAAGCCAAGAACCTTTGGTCAAGGATGGGCGAAAAAGCATGGAAATACTAAATGAAGAAGACAAAAAAAGCAAAAGCTACGGAAAAGGAAATGTTGAATAATAATAATAATTTTGAAAATAATAATAATAATTATTTTCAAAAACCCATGAAAAACGTCAAAAAAGGAAACAAAGGAACAACTTCTTATAAAACTAAGTATTTGAGTAATATAACTCAAACGTTTGCAAAAAAAAAAAATCTCTCAAACTATCACAGTTTTTGTTTAATAATAAATTTTTGACAGAGGTTTTGAATTTAAAAAATTGCTGTATTTCTTTAATATTATTGGGCAGTACAGTGTATAGTTTACATTTTATATCCAATGAACTGAATACTTTTTTGAAATATTGCAGTTTTATGAGTTGGTGGAAGTAAGTAATTGTCTAATCTAGTATTATAAGTATGATTAATTGAATTACAAAATTGATCAAAATTTTTATATACAAAACATAATGCTTCTATTATATATATATATATGTCATAAAATGTTAATATTTGATGTGTTTTAAAAACTGGTTTACACGAATCACGTGGTTTTAGTCCGTAGAGTATTCGTAAGGCACGTTTTTGAAGAATAAAAATCCTTTGTGCTGCACTAGATGCACCTCAGTAAAGAACATCGTACTTCAATCTAGAATAAAAATCTGAATAGTACACTGTTTTCAAAACATCCATACTACAACTCTGTTTTAGATTTTTAGACAACGAATAATTTATCTGTGCTAAATTCTTGATAAGAAAGTCAACATGGGTTTTCCAACTTAAGGTAGTTTCAAAAATTAGGCCAAGTATATTAGTTGTGTCACTCACTGGTATAGAGAAATTTAGCAATTGCAATGAAGATATATTTTGATTTATGTTGTTTTTAGTTTTAAATAGTATTAGATTTGTTTTATCTTTGTTGATTACAATTTTATTTAAAGAGGCCCAGTTATTGACCGAGATAAAGTGTGATTCTATTTTTTAAAATACAATGTTGCTGTTATTAGAAGTGGTGACGATGTTTATATCATCCGCATATAAGATTATATTGTTTGTGTTTACATATTTAGGAAGGTCATTGAAAGTGAATATTAAAAAGAAAGTTGGGCCTAAAACAGATCCCTGCGGTATACCAATAGAGCCAAGGTTTGGAGAAAGCACTGTTTGGATTAGAAATTAGTAGGATTCTTCTGGTGACTTGGAATGAAATGAAGGGCTTTAAAGATACTGAAGATGTGTGTCATGGAAGGTGGCTTCATCACTGCACTGTTTAAAACTATGGAAGAGATCTTCTAAAAGGGATGTTAATAAATCACCACATTTCGAACTAACCTTATACAGCGATGTATGTAATACATACAGCTATAATAAAATTTGCTAAACTCTTTCTTTTGAGTGAGTTATGAAAATGGACGAATTGAATTATCGAATTGTCTACCTTTAAACCAAAACTTCCTTACTGTAACTCACATCTTTGGTTATCTTGCCATATCCATCGAAGTCGTATAAAGTGAATGAAAATTCTTGCCTTTCTTGGCCTTTCCTATCCACTCCGCCCTCTACGGAAACATCGCAGGAGAATTCTTCTAGGTTCAGATGTTGCTGATCGGTAGGATTCGCTGATGGCTGTTGCGGAGACGGCTCTGTGATATTGGCGTCTGCTGGAGGGGTAGTGCAGGTGGTCCTCAAACGGTCGTCCGAATCGCTTTCGTGGTTTCCGTTCCCTAGTAACTCCTCCGTGTCTGATATTTTCCCATAATTGGCGTCGGCTGGGGAAGAACGAATTCATTAAATAATAAAAGCGTTTTCTTTTTTTTTTTTTTAAGTAGAGATTGTAAATATTTAATCTGGTCAAGGAACATTCCGACAAAAGTGATCGGCTTTGAAAGATCGAAAAATGCCATCTTCCAAGAAGTAACGCATCTGGGTGCCGTTGGGAACACCTGGTGTAATATTTAACAACCATTTTACGATGCCCCGTACCTGACGATTTTCTTTTTAGTATTTTACCTAGAAAAGGGGGTGTAAGTCTACATATATCGTGCCCTTTTCGGTTCCCGGAAAAGAGGGTATACAGTATTGTTTCAATAGTGCTGGGCGACTCTCAGAAAACATTCCAAACAGGCCGGTGCAAATGTTTAAATTCTTCAAAAGGTAATTTCATAGTATACCAGGAGAAAAAAAATAATTAGGGTGCTTGCTTGCTAGTAATGAAGAAGGTATTTAGGTGGTTGTTGTTTTCATTTGCGGTTTTAAGATTTTTCTCTTTGTTGCTACTTTTTGGAGATGTACAGGGTGTATCAAATAAAAAAGTAAATTTTGCTTGGGTGTTAACTATACGACATATAAAGCACAAATCCACCGAAACCGGATTTTATCATTAAAGAATAAAAAAAGTAAAAATTTAGAGCCAAAAAATCTTTAGTCCGGGCCTGATGCAAGGAAACGTCATGTTAAGCACCCGCTAAACGTGGTATTATGTATAAATACATTGCACTCATTTAGTATTATTCTTAACGGTATGTCGTAAGTTCATTTAACGTCATTCTGAATAAATAAAGGCGCTTGTAAAAATAGCAAAACTGAGGCATTTTTAAATTTCTTTTTTTTATAAAATAAACATTCCTTTTTTTGTTAAGAGCATTTTACGTAAGTCTACAAAGTATTATTTTTAATGTCCTGATAAGACGTTCGAGTTTCACCGGATATGCGACTTAGTAGTTACAAAAAACGTAAATATTTTTCTTTTGCTTTGTCGAATTGAGAGTTAGTTGTTAATAAACGGTATGTACCACATGAATTTGAGTTATTTCTTTTGGATTTATTTAATCATATAACGCAAAATGAATTGAATCGAATTACACAGAAATAAATGTAGATACAGAAAATTTGCAAACACGCTTTTTACTACCCAGTAAACAAATTCAAATTTCCTGTAATTATACTTAGTAACTTCAACTTAAAGGTATTCAAATAACTATCAATCTAATACAAAATCGTAGGAAATTACACGCTTGAATGTTGAAGTTACTAAAAATAATTGGGGGAAATTTGAATTTGGTTTACTGGGTATGATATCGCGCGAAAATGAATCTATACTTTCCCACGTTTTTGCCGATGCATCAAGCTTCGATTTTTTTTATATGAAATCATGATGGTCCTGAAAAGGATCGTTTTTTCGAGACGGGAAGAATTTAAATAAAATGTTCGAAGTGGCTTGTACACCAAGCGGCGATCCACACAAAACTAACATTCATTAAATAATTAAATCGTTTTCTTTAATGGCTGAATGATAGTGGTATGTGGGGGTATACTCGGGACAGCATTTAGGTTGGGCACAAGTGCGGTTCTAGCCGACGGCATTTATAAAATATTTTTGTCTCGTTAATGCTTACAGATAGACCCCCTGTGCATTAAAACTTTTTGATTGTATATGATTACAGCTGCTACATATTATTATATTTACCTCTATATCTGATACACCCTGTATACGTTATGAATTATTAAATAATCGGATAAAGTTTAAATATTACATTAAATTTAACCCGTATAACTATGCTTTCATTTTTTTTAAATTAGTTTTAATTACAACAATATACAATCATTATCTGTTGGCGAAAACATAGCAGTTTTGAAAATAAAAATCTAAAATAATATGAAATCATTTACATTTTAACTGTTGAATATTTCGATTTCATGCGATTTTTTTTCACGAATTTGTGATGAGAATGATTTTATAAACATGTTCATTTCAATAGTAAATATTTAAATTAAAGGAAAAGTTATGCAGGTAACTGAGTTTGATGTTGATGCAGTTTTTAGACTCCACGTAATTATTAAATAATCAATAATGTAATAGTAATTTACATTAGAGTACAGCAGGTGTCATTTACAGCGCGAGGATTCAGATTCATAATGAAGAATTCGAGGGTTGTAAAATAACTTAACGCATAGATTTTGTAGCCGAGAAAAAAAATTCAAAAAAATCTTAGTTAACTTGATAATTAATACGCCAATGTGACAGTCAATTAAGTCAAATTAGCTGAAGTAAGTGGAAAAAGAGAATATAATTGCAAAACATGAATTATTTTATAGTATCAAGTATCAACACAAACCCAACTTGTTTAATTGATTAATTAATCTGAATTTGGAATTACAGAATAACAGTTAGAGCGTTTCATTTTAATTAATGAATAATTTTCCACTTGCTTACACCTGAGATCTCTATATTTTAGTTTTGAGTCGAGAGATCAAAGTTAATAAAGCTTAACGGTTATGACAAACACTCTTTCTAAAACCATAAAAATCTGCCTGCCCGCATGAAATATGTAACGAATACGTACGGGTGTAGCGAAAGTTATCGCTGTATAAAACAATATCTCTACATTGTTTATAAAAATACTCTCCCGTGCCGATTGAAGTCCTTGCCAAAATACATATTTTCCGAAGAACTATGGCCAGCGATTCCGATTCCAAAACAAAAGCGGCCAGCGCACATATTGTAAAAAAGAAAAAAAGGCGCTTGTTATCTCAAGGATTTATGTTCCTCCTGCATCGGAATCCTGAACGTTATTTACATTACGTTATCCAGCAACAACCACCTTCAAATACCTGCCTTCTGGCTCTCTTTGATCCGGCCTTAGTTTTGGAACCCGGATTATTTCTATCACAAACAGTTGCGGTTAATTTAAAGAGAAAAAAAGACTCGGTTCAAAAGAAGCTTATTTTTACGTAAATATTATTTTTGTGTTCGGACATGTTCCCTTTGAACGCTTGCCTGTTTTTCTTTTTTTTTTTTTTACACGGTTTCTCTTAGATATTTTGGAGAGTCGCCAATTTATTCTATCAATGAACGCTTTGTTTATATGCATAAAAACTACATTTTATAATTGCCCCGGTATATTAATATCGTAGTGGGGGATATTTATACTTGAGAACAATCCGAAGAACCGGAAGTTCTCGTCTTGGAGTAGAAGAAAACGGGAATATAACTTTTCCCAGTTTCACAACGCCGCGTTCCTCGGACTATTTTCAAAGTGAAATTGTGTTAACAACCTTACAAACTTCAAAGCCGAATTTATTTAGGAACCATGACAACAGTTTTAGGCGCAGTTCGCTTTGTAGTTTTCCGAGTCTTCCACAAAGATATCATTAAAATTAAGTGTATGCGTCCAAATATCATATATATTTTAAAGAAGATTTCAAGGTGTATCTCTTCAAAGGACTTTCTGTCGTCCTATTTTCTCGAAATAAAATAAAATTCTATTACCAATGTTCTTCAAGTATTTCATTTGTTAAATTTACACAAAAGTTTCTAAGTCAATTATTTCAGGCATATCAAATCAATTTACTACTACGAAAATCCCGCAATAACTCGAAGCACAAATATGTTGGAAGTATATAAATAACGTAGTGATATTATACACTAAGTTTCGATTATTGTTGAGGCGTTCCGTCTTTAATTTACAAAATTCCAACCTCCTGTTAAAATCATCCTCATCCAATTCGCATAGAAGTGTAATTTTAAAGGGATGAAATTTGAACTTCTTAAATATCCTGTAAACTTATGACCAGCTTACTGCTGATTTCGAATTTCCAAGCACTGAGACTTCGGCGTTGATATCTTCATTATTGACAACCCCATGAAAATGTTTTTTTTTTGTTATGTACAGAGCCCGTTTCCGTAAATTTTTAGATTAATTCCAATACGTAGTTGTGCCGCACATTGTGGCCTATACAGGGTGATTCTCAATATATACGACAAACTTTAAGCGCTGATTCCTGGGGTTATTTTGATCATAAAAGTTCATAAGAACATATGTCTAAAATCGCTTAGTTCTAAAGTTGTACAATGTTTAATAGTAAGTTAACATAATTAGTGTTTTTATTATAAATTAACAAAATAATTAGTAAAACAAAATTAACTTATACTAACTGTTGAAAATGACCGCCCCCAACTGCAATACAAGCTTCTATCCTCCGTCGTATTGACTGGCTAGTCCGTTCTAAAATACCAGGGGTATTTCGAATTGTTTGAAAAGCTGCGATAATGCGATTTCTCAGTTCATCGACATTTTCAATGGGAGTCGTATAAACTGATGATTTAAGGTGACCCCAGAGAAAAAAGTCCAAAGAATTTAAGTCTGGAGACCGAGGAGGCCACGGTTGTGGACCTCCCCGTCCTATTCACCAATCTAGATACGTATTGTCCAAAAACTCGCGAGCAACTAAACTAAAATGCGCTAGAGCCCCGTCACGCACAAAATACATTTGTAATCTTAATTGCAACGGAACTTCTTCCAGCAGTAGTTGTAGCTCCTCTTCAAGAAAATTGCGGTAGAACTCACCATTTAACCGCATCGATAAAAACTATGGACCTATCAAGTGATCTCCAACAATTCCTGCCCACGTACTGACAGAGAATTGATGTTGATGACGGGCATTCATTAGTTCGTGCGGATTTTCTTCGGCCCTTATGTGATTATTATGAAAATTAATAATCGCGTGTCTAGAGAAAGTAGCCTCGTCGGTGAAGAATATTTGAGCCAAATAGTCAGGATTTTATACGATTTTGTGTTGCATCCATTGACAAAAAGCCACTCTTTGCGGAAAATCTGCCGGCAAAAGTGCCTGCACTCGTTGAATGTGATATGGATACAACAGTTGATCTTTCAATATTTTCCAAACTGTTGCCTGACTAATGTTTAACGCAAACGCAATTTTTCTGGTGCTTATGGTAGGATGTTAATCAATTCCATTTCGTATCATTTCTTCAACTTGTGCAGTCCTCACTGTAGATGTGCCCGTTATCAGTCCTCCCGTTTTTTAAAATTTCCCGTTTCACTAAGACGTTGGTGAAGACGGGTAAATATTGAATGATGCGGGATGATACGGTTCGGGTATCGTTCTTCATAAAGACGTCTAGCAGCACGCGAATTTCGATTGGCAAGATCGTAAACGAAATGCCTATCACACATCTCATCATTCGTGTAATTCATATTAGAAAACATAAACTGACAATAAACTGAATGAATACTCTGACTACTATTGACAAATATTGAAATGACAAATAAACAATTCCTTCTCAACACAATAGTTATTGAAGAGCCAACTGTGGTATTATATCGTGTTAGTCATAGTTCATAATTTATTATTAAACATTCAATAACTTTAAAACGAAACCGTTTTGGACATACACTCATATGAACTTTTAAGATCAAAATAACCTCAGAAATTAGCCCTTAAAGTTTGTCAAATATATTGAGAATCACCCCGTATAATTTTCTTTGAATAAGTGCGCACACATCCCATTCCCATAAAATAAATCAGTAGTGATGTATAAAACAGCTTCCTTACGTTAGTAGCTACAACCTGCTTCTGCTACTTGCGGTTTAGAAAAGCTGCTACTTTTTGTAGCAGTTTTCCTTAAACGGCGATACAAGTTAAACAGATAAACTATTTCTACAAATTTGCACACACCTTATAGTGTCTTATTGTTACCGCTACTTACTCAATATCTATATGTATTTATATTGCGGACGACTCTACTTGATTCAGTAACCAGTG
This sequence comes from Protaetia brevitarsis, assembly GCA_004143645.1. NCBI lineage: Eukaryota > Metazoa > Arthropoda > Insecta > Coleoptera > Scarabaeidae > Protaetia > Protaetia brevitarsis. The sequence continues at coordinate 3,743,522 of RXPK01000153.1, read as the reverse complement.
GAAATACATCTACAATTTTATTAATATTAACCACAAAAACCCGTCGCATAATATTATGCTTCTTAATTTAACTTTACTGTTATACTGCTACGAATATACATGTATGTTTCACAACATATCAGGAAACTGCTATAAAAACTAACAGCTTCTTTTGATATTGAATAGCTGCCACAAACTGCAAACGGTTGTTAGCTGCTACAAAATAGCAGTTTGCTTCGTAGCAACCCATTGCTATAAATCACTAATTCCACACGTTCTTGGATATGATAAATTATATTAATTTATTGTTAATTCACGATTGAACAGTAAACTCCACTAATCAATGTAAACTTAAAACTAATACCGTGCAAAATAAATGGAGAAAAGCGACATTAAATAAAAATAAGTGAATGTAACAAAAACAAGTAGGAGTTACCTTGGTTACCACAAAAAAATTGCTAGATGTCACGAGGGCACACACGAAGAGCATTTGAAGCTATTCCATTCCGATCGTGCTTTTATTACACAAGTTGCAAAAATGCACTACTTGGCAAGATCCCTCTTCCCTATTCAAATTTTAGGAGTGGGGGCGAGGGCAAGAAATGATTTTAAATTGTCAGGCCCGTCATTAAAAATTGTCTCCCTTGATAATAACAATTGGCAGGTTCCGGAATTTTAATATAAATCACAGTAGGTAAAGATTTATTTGAGGTGGCTCGTTTCACTTGAGATGCACTGTATATCTGTATTAAAGAAATTACAATAACTTTTGTATATATTCTGCTATTATTACCATTACTTGAGACTTTAATTGGGTAACATTTTTTTTTCCAACCACCGTTAATGGAAGGCTTAATTTCTTTATTGAAATGTTAAATAAGCAAGATTTTCAGAGCGAATACATAAGGATTAAAATTAAAATAGTGTATATTATATATAGCGGAACATGCATTGGAAATATATGCAATGATATTCGTTAAAATGTAAAATCTATGTTTAGTTTTTATTGAAATCTAATAAAAGATCGACACTAAAGCGTTATACCGAACATACATATATAAGGATCTTATTTATAGATCGACTAACATCAAAGAGAATGTTGGAAATACGTTTAACCATATATTTTATTTATTTCCAGACCGAAAAACAAAGTATTTAGAACACAGTAGTCGTCTCCGTGTACATACGCGTAAATACGGTCCGTCGTGAAGGCGTATAGATGTTTCTCTTGCCCGAAGAGAATTAAAAAAACAGGGATAGGAGAGAGTATTGGCGCCAGCATATTGCCGTGGTGATTCCGACTGTATTCCGAGAGCATGTTTCAATTCAAATAATTCGTCACGTAGCTTATTAGAATCTTCCTTGAATTTATTAAAGCTACCGTACGCGATTAGAGCTGGCTACATGCGCGACACCGCCATCGCATTTGTAATAATAAACGAAGAACAAAGGGGCCGAAATCGAAAAAAAAAATAATAACGTGTCATTTCGGGTGGTTTAATTGCAAAATCTGAGACGAACATGTGGCTTCAGTTCTAAGTGCCGAAAAATCTAGTTTGATGTCGCAGCCTGACAAGACGCACCTCACCATTTCTAAGAATATACTTCTCTCTACCCCATCGCCTCTCTCTGTCCCTCCTGCTTTATTTGCTCAAAGCCGCCTTTGTACCGACTTTCTTCTTTCCTTGGGCGACCACAAAAACGTCACTAACACATTTTGTTAGGTACATATTCTTGTTGTACTAAGTTCTTGGGCTTTCATACCGTCGTGTTAGGTAGATATACAATAAAAACTGGACTTGTGTTCCCTTGTAATTATTATAAGGGGGTATCTTTTGAACTCACGGACAAAAAGGACGTACACAACCTTATTTAATCACGTTCACAATAATAATACACTAAAACAATACGATCGGGTTGTAAAAGGAAATAATTATTTATTTCCGATTACACAATATATTAAATTTAAGTGATATCCATATCACTCGCGCAAGAAGTTTAGAAAGCTCCATTGAAATAACCTTCCAATCGCTGAATGAACAAAACAGTACTCGCTGCAAAATAAATGTATGCAGTGATAAATTTAGATTTTAGATTGTTTTTATAATTCAATAATTAGCCTGGAAAAACGGTTTATGTTATAAAATAGAAATACTTCAGGTTTATAGCTCTCGATATTCGTACCAGCCGAAGAAGTTACAACACCTAAATCACTTGTTCTGCAAAGACTATTACAATAATAAATTCTTTTGTTTAAGCATTTAGGTTATAATTCCATTAACATGCCATAAATCTTTAAGGATAATTTATTCTGGGTTGTGTTATATGTAGGCACAAATTAGTTCACGACTGGCAGGGTGGTAAATGGTTCTTTTAGCATTTTTCTTACCGGAAAATTGCCTGTAACTGTTGAGGAACTTGGTTTTCCACCATTTCACAAAATTATTTGCCATCTTGACACGAAAAAATCCAACGAATTACCGGTTAAATTATATCAAGTCCGTTTTTGGCGAACATGTGTTGTTTACAGGACATTTTCTTCCGTTCTGTTCGTAATAACGAGACACATTTGTGCATACATGGATTCTAGGTAGAGATTATGCCACTTTTTTAAAACATCACAGCGCAAATAAACAAAACACTATTACGTACAGACGATACGGAATAACTGAAATTCACACACAACATATTTCCTACGCGCGAATCCGTACGGAACTGGAAATCTTTACCCACGAATGTTGAATAAATTCGGTAAAAATCTTCAGTACTTAAAGGCACTTGGGACTGACAGATAGTGGGACCCGTAATGTTGTAGTTATACGCCGAGTGTCGTCAAATTTCTAACACGGATAGGCCTTCCACTCAGGTCAACCGCATGTCTTGAACTCAGACAGGCGAATTCGGACTATGAATCGGCTTTAGACCGACGTAGTGGCATCTCCCGAGCCGAACACACAACCAGGTGCAAGGGAGAACTGCTTAGAGATAGGCGCGATGAACCGCGCTCTCCTATTGGCGGCAACTTCACAGGATTTTCAGTGTAGGACCGTACTAGGTAGATTTCGCCCACGGCGCACACACTCTTACACGATGACGTTCGTATTTCAAATAAAAGTTTGGAGAAACGTGTTCGTCTTATCAGTTTTCAGTGACATAACGTGGCATGCATCCAAAATAAATTTTTAAAATATTTTAACAATTTCACGTTGTTTTCTAAGATTAGATATACACCAAGTATACCTCAAAATTTGTGTCAAAAGAAAACATGCTTAGCTTATAAACTTAAATTTGCTACGATCTTTAAGTCTTTTTTACTTTACAACTTATCAACTTATTTATCTGAAAGATAAATATTCCATAACATCGCTTCTGTAAAAAAGAAACACATGCAACTGACATTAATCACATATTTAATTAAAAGAACAACAAAATTTTGAAGATACCCAGTAAACCAAATTCAAATTTCCCGCAATTATTTTTAGTAACTTCAATCTAAAGGTATTCAAATGACTACTAATGTAATACAAAATCGTAGGTAATTTCGTGCTTTAACGTTGAAGTTACTAAAAATAATTGCGGGAAATTTGAATTTGGTTTACTGGGTAGTGACCTATAACTCCTAAAGCCACACTGGTATTCGCCCAATTAGCTTTCAGAAGCATCCCTCGGCCTGTTTTCGAGTTTTTGTCGTTAGTATTTTGTAGACTGTTTCCAGCAACGTTATACCTCTATACAGTGTTGCCAATTGACAGAAGACATATTTCACTAGATTGGGATTATAACTCCACCAGAAAATCACTAGAATTGGGAAAACAATTACTTTATAAAATATTTTAAGAAAAGCAAAAAAAAAAATTTTATATATTTATGTAATTAATAGTTCTTTTACTGTAAATCCCCTTTTATTTCATTTGTTATTATAATTTTTATGAATTTAATACAACACTTATTAGGTAGTCGTCAAATTTGTCACTTAGTTAGTCATTTTATTTTCTCTTTATTGTTTTTTCTTTTTATTTTGACATTTTCTATTATGTACTTCGTACTTCTTTGAAATAGAGTACTTACTTACTTAAATATTAATAATTTACAACAATATACAACTATAACCGTGTTTTAAAAAATCATTTTATTAGTGGTAGGTTTTTTCTTTTCTTTTCTTCTTTTTGGCACATGATTTCATAAATTTAATTTCATCTGATTGGGGTTAAATGGTGAAACGGGTCATAGAATTGCTATGACCTGAACTTCGCCCTAAGATACCGGATTATTATTATTATTTTAGGATTTCATACAACGTTATGTGTATACGCTTAGCCCGGAATAAAGTTTATTATTATTATAATGTATATCCTTATTTATTTTATTTTGTACTTTTATTTATTTTTTACGTATATATGTATATATTATATGCAATCAACGTATAGGAAACCTAAGTAGCGTCACTCACGTTTTTATAATTAGGTTTTTCGTAAACATTTTTGGTGACCTCCTACCATTTTGTTTTGAACATTGTGCGCGAAAATTTAAAAATGTATATGTATGTTAGAATTAAAATGTATAATTATAATTAAAATCATTCCCATATAAACGAAAATACACTCTAACATTCGAGAAGTAAGCTAAATTACAAAAGACTTATCTAAATTCCGTATCATAAAATAGGAATGGTAAAGACTTGCATAACATACATTATACAGTACAAAATAACTTGGTTTTCCTATACTTTGATGTAATTTAGACTTCGTATTCAATGAATTCACTAGATTTATTACTAAAATTAAAGAAAATCCACTAAACTTTTCACTAGCCACTAGAATATGATTTGTGCACACCAGACGTGCTTTCAATACACCAGATTTAGTGGAAAATTTACCAAGTTGGCAACACTGCCTCTATAGTTGTCACGCGCATTTCGATCCTCTTCTTGTAAATTGGGCAAAGTATCGTTTGTCCCCATTTCTTTTGCATTTTCTCAATGTTCCAGCGTACTCTCCTTCAGTAATTGTGGACCACCATACTTTACCAGCTCTATAGGTACTAATGTGACTCTTGCCTGGGTATTTTAATTTGGCCGATTATCATTATTATTATTATTATTACATCTTCCGTGCTAGGTTTTGTTGTATCTTAATTGTCCCTTCATCCTTTCTGCCAACTCCTCCTCCCCACCTCCAGGCTTATTTCTCCTTACTTCGTATATTACAATGCCCGGCGTTTTATTTCTACGAAATCTGTTTACGTAATAAATGCGTCTCAATTTTCACGTTTTAGTGATGCAGCTTTTCGGTTTTACGAAAGTAAAATGACGCCAAAATAATGCCAAGAAGTTTGCTGAGTGTCTTTGCCTAGTTGTCAGACAACCTCGCAGTAAACCAAATTCAAATTTCCCGCAATTATATTTAGTAACTTCAACTTAAAGGTATTCAAATAACTATTAATCTAATACAAAATCGTAGGTAATTTCATGCTTTAATGTTGAAGTTACTAAAAATAATTGCGGGAAATTTGAATTTGGTTTACTGGGTAGTGACCTATAACTCCTAAAGCCACACTGGTATTCGCCCAATAAACTTTCAGAAGCATCCCTCGGCCTGTTTTCGAGTTTTTGTCGTTAGTATTTTGTAGACTGTTTCCAGCAACGTTATACCTCTATAGTTGTCATTTCGCGCATTTCGATCCTCTTCTTGTAAATTGGACAAAGTATCGTTTGTCCCCATTTCTTTTGCATTTTCTCAATGTTCCAGCGTACTCTCCTTCAGTAATTGTGGACCACCATACTTTACCAGCTCTATAGGTACTAATGTGACTCTTGCCTGGGTATTTTAATTTGGCCGATTATCATTATTATTATTATTATTATGACATCTTCCGTGCTAGGTTTTGTTGTAACTTAATTGTCCCTTCATCTTTTCTGCCAACTCCTCCTCCCCACCCCCAGGCTCATTTCTCCTTATTTCGTATATTACAATGCCCGGCGTTTCATTTTTACGTAATCTGTTTACGTAATAAATGCGTCTCAATTTTCACGTTTTATTGATGCAGCTTTTCGGTTTTACGAAAGTAAAATGACGCCAAAATAATGCCAAGAAGTTTGCTGAGTGTCTTTGCCTAGTTGTCAGACAACCTCGCAGTAAACCAAATTCAAATTTCCCGCAATTATATTTAGTAACTTCAACTTAAAGGTATTCAAATAACTATTAATCTAATACAAAATCGTAGGTAATTTCATGCTTTAATGTTGAAGTTACTAAAAATAATTGCGGGAAATTTGAATTTGGTTCACTGGGCTGCATATCAATCATTAAGTTCTATATTTGTAAAAAAAAAATTGTTTCTGCAATGTAAACCGGAACTGTAATTAAAAAAAATCTAGCCTTGTATGACATAAAAAAGATCGTGTAAGATCCGACCCTGTCCAGAAGGAGGAAGTTTCTTTTCGGTGCGCTTATAACACGAAAAATAATAAACGAAACGCCGAACCGCACCCATCTCTATGCTGTTTAGAGAGGCTCAAACGTCTTACCCCCTCCCACCTCTTGCCATCGCCTGAAACAAGTTATCAACAGGCTGACTCGCGATACCCTCCACCCCGCCAAGAACAGAACTCTCTTTTTAAAACGCTCCACCGACCGAGAGATCTCTTATAAATCTACCATCTCCTTCGGACCCGGAGTTCCTTTGGTGTTTGCCGCGTTTTAGGCTTTATAATGCATATGACGGCTCCTTTCCCCGCCGCATGAGGCGAATCGCTGCGGACGTAGCGAAACGAAGTATATATTTATTATTATTTTTTTTTCCACAACGGACGGATAAAGATAAAATAGCGAATATCATTCATTAATAACTTCGCGGCATCCTCTATATTTTGTTTATGAAAGCGTATCGACGATAAGATTTCTTGAATCACAACAACTCATTCATCACTTGCTATATTATTATATACACGCTTGTAATTTTTCATCCGTGGTTGGATTCCGCGTTTTTGCGGCCCGTTGATAAACTAAAATCGGCTTCTCGCACGTTCCTCGGAAAGCCTTCTTTATCAACGGTTATACGAGCTACATTCCGCTCTAGTTATTCTCAGTTGTGTGCGGTTCCATTTGTAGATAAGGAGGTCTAGTATTATACGTATAAATGCTTGCCAGCGTACAATGGGAGGAGAAAATAGTAACAGTAACACCGGCAGCCAATATTTACATTGGTTCGCGATGATAAACACGTGATTCACTTCTCGGTCGTTCATTCAAAGAGATAAAACCATGCCCAACATTCGTTTCTTTATATAATGGATAGAATCTTTCTTTACCTGCCCGGACGCAACTCTGAATTCCCTTTTGTTTAACAATAAAATGTACAGTAAGAGAAAAAGACGCGTCATCAGTATATGAAAATGAATTAGTAAATATAATAAGGGAGTTCTTCCTGGAAAATTCATCATAATAGTGTTTTAAGTAAAATCAAACCATTTCCTTAAGTAAACAAACAGAGAAAATAAAAATTGCGTTTTCTATTCTTCGCAGGAAATTAGTCCCCTCACACTTAGGCTATCCATTATCTTTTACTCGACGATCTCCGCTTAAATAACTCATGTGCTCTGTGTCGTTTTATGTTTTTGTGGATATAAAATCACAAAAACACCTGAATAGTTTTGAGTTAGTTAGGTGGGGTAATGTAAGCAATTAAAGCAATTAAAAACTACATGTGCTAAATATTGAATGAATACGTTAGTATTTATATTTAGGTAGATTTAGTATAAGTATTCTGGATAAGAACTTAGTAGTTTTAATTTTAAAATTGCTTTATATTTATATATATTAATTTTTTTCTGTCGGTATTATTTTAATTAGCAAGGAACGAGGCAATAAATTACTGCAAGCTGAGCTAAACTGTTTCAAAACCTTGTGAAATTAATAAAGTGGGGAGGGGGGTAGTTGGCTCAAGATTGACCCCACCACTTCAACATTTATTTGTTTTTGACGTCTACATAAAAAAAGTACTTTGAATATTAATCATTTGCATAATTATTGTTACTACCATAACACATTTATTTACAACAACGTTATTGGTATGTATTTAAAAATATGCTAATGCCACACACGGAGGAATGTTCCATAAAAATATATACATATATATGTTTACATGAATTGTTGATATGGCGCCAGTCGTACGATTATAACCGTTGCAAAAAAAAAGAGACCAACGTACTACGCACAGACACAAGGAATCATTCATATTGATACATTTTATGAAGTTATTAAAGCGAATGCGAATAATAGAACCAGGCGATTTAAATTACATATGCGCAACGCCTATACCCATGGCCGGAACGGTTATGAGTCACGTTATTTCGAACAATGTAACGCGTGTGATGAACATGTTGGGAGTATTAATAAATTTAAATCGCACGAAAACGTGGATTAAATCGCGATTTAAGGGCGGGAATACACGAGCGAGGATTTGATCGCGGCGATTTTGACGGATTGCAGCTTGCCGCGAATATTTCTAACGATTAACATAAAAAATATATAAATATACTTTCGTTATATTAATTACTGACGTTGCGCTAAACTACAATTGTGCGCACCACGAGATATAATACAGCATTTGAAACGTTTGTCTTATATACTTCATTTACTTTAACAGACGGGGTACGTCATTACTTGCAAATTCGGGCCATGCAATACCATATTATTAAAATAACCAACTAACATATAACTTACTCATGTTCAATTAAAAATACTATGTTGGTGCCTACTGCTTTTTAAATTGCATGCTTGTCACATCTTCCCAATGTATTCCCAGCAATTTAGTTATAGCTGTCAACTGTCAAAGGGTAATACTTTAAGCGATAATGGTCCCGATTAAATTTTATTGTACTCACTTGTGCTTTTTTGTTACTTTTTTCCACTCATCATGATTAACATACTTTAAATCCTGGTTTTCAAAAAGAATCATCACTAATATTAACGGTAAATGTTATTCACCTGTCAAAAGTGTTTGACAGTTAAATAACCTAACGGTTTGTTTACGTTTTGACGAACAAAAAATTTGCAACACGGTCGTGACGTCATAGCAAACTGACTCACGTAGTACCTCGTCTGTTATAGTAAATGAACTATATATGCACATACTGCACGAGCCACATCAACTACGAACAGAACGTGCGCTTGATGCATGTAACAACGTATCTAGCTGTATGGAGTTTGGATGGCTCCTGCGGCATATCTTAACGTCTATGCGACTTTTCTAAGGTTTATTATTATTATTATAATATTAAATGTATTACTGCAACCGTTTATTTTGCGTGCTTTCAGTCTGTTCTTAGAGGTGGGATAATACACTGGGCATTGATCCGTACCAAAATTTTTGTTTAGAAAAGCGCGTATTAGGTTATTGCGGATTCATGCAGCGGCTTTTACGAATTACGCAATACTTACTGCCCCATCGATTTATTGTACGAATTATGTGCTTTGAATTCGAGAGAAAGATAACTCCCTAAACCAAGGATTACAACTAAAGGGTATGTCATATATTGGTGCGAACAGATACTACTGCATTATATCATAGGCCGTACAGTATAAATGCTTCAAATTCCATAACTGTTACCACGGATATGGCGAATACTTCGCTGAAAATTTAAAAAAAAAATAAAAGATTTTGTATTGCACGCGCATATACAGTAAAGGAAATACTTTGAATTGTCGCTCGTTGTGATTATGGGTCGGCTGCGATATGCGTTTTTATTTTTTACTTTATTTTATATGTTTTTTATACCTGCTTGTTAATATCCTTTTGTGTTGTCTAGCTTATTTTTGTTTGTTTTATATACCATTATTACTCTGTTCTTATTTTGAATTTTCCATTAGATCATGTACATGAGCTTGGAATAAACTCAATATTATAATAACTATAAATAATGTTCTCGAATATTATTTAATACATTGTCACCTGTAAATTATTTACATTGTGCGTTAAAAATTTTAATAATCACCAGTTAAGAGTTAAATACTACTGTCGATAGAATCCAAAAATTCTCTTTCGGCTAACCGGATCGTAAACCATTACTCGATGTCCAGATATGTTTAAGGGCGACAGACGTCGGGTAGAACTCCACAGCATAAACATCTCACCCTCTCGAGAGGGTAAATCGTGACTCAGCGTTAACACATCGACCACATCGAACACGCAGGGTGTAGCCGTTGTGCGTCTATTTTCCCCCAATTTTCTATTCGTTTTACAACGGAAATAGGAAACGGCGCTGTCCGTAAAATAAAATGAGAGACCTATTAAACTAAGGTCCCTTCCCTGGGAAGAGGGTGCCAAACTTAATTTTCCAAGAAGCCTACAGAACCGAGCCTTGCCACCCGGTTTCATTTCCTAAGTGGTGAATTTCGAAGTTTTAAGGGGCGTTTGGGGGATGGGGGACGATCAATTATCATCCCTTGTTTATCCCGTTCCCCCTTTCATCTCCTTTAGCAGTTAACGTTTGTCTGTTGACGGTACATAACTTCATCTCATATTTCCACTGTTACATGTGCTAAATAAATAAATAAATACGGCTACTGTGTCTGGCGTTTGGATCTAATATGCGGTCTTTCATTTTTATTTTGTAGAAGCACTAATTTTATGATCGTGTTAAAAAGATTATAGCGGTGCTGCTTTTAAGATAAAACGCATTAGGAAAGCATTGGGCAGGTGTTAATTAATTTTGTACTGTTTACTTCCTTCATGTATTACCTCCTTTCATATACGTGTAATGTAAAAGAAATTTTAGGAATAAATATCCTTACAAATAATTTATTTCTTTATTAACGATATTATCCATGTGATTCAAAATGATGTCGTAAGAAAAAACTGTTTCCCGGAAAAATTATCTTACTTATTAACAATTTAATGAGCGAGTTAGCACATACAATTTCATACATTAATGAATTTCTTACATTTACGACATGGCGT